>CAJNDV010000880.1:89037-107005 GCA_905221635.1 Symbiodinium sp. CCMP2456
TAGTACAGCTTTAGTACTGGAAATGCTTCGTTTGGGGTCCTAGCTGGATTCTGCTGGGTTGGAGTGCAACTTTAGTACTGGAAATGCCTCGCTTCGAGTTTTGGCTCCTGGCTGGTTTTGCCATGTTTTCTTGCCATCTTCCGCAGATAGTGATTGAAAAGCCAAGCAGGAACATGCCAAGACTTCATGGCATATTGAGAATATCTTCCGTATGTCGAAACTCTTGTCCCGGCGATGTAATAACCTTGAAAAACCCCACTGCACTGAACATAGCCAACTAACGAATGTTGATTATTGAAAATCTAGTAGAGTAGATGGTGATTCTCAGTTCAGAGGTTGTTGCACAGGGACTGCGCATTGGACTTCCGTTGTACCGGAGACTCCCAACGGCCATAACCTGACCTAAGCAGAAGTCCTTACATTGCAGTAGGCTTCCCAAAGGTGTCGGAGCTTTCTCTGAGCGCTTCTGCCAGGAAGCCACGGTGCGCCGAAAGCGGCCAACGGGAATCTCAGCCAGCGTAGAGCCTAGCCTTCAGAGTAAGGACAGATTTGGCAGCTTGTATGGTTGATGGAGGCCTATATGCCCGGAGAAAAAATGTTGGGCTAGAGTTGAATCTGGAACATGCCAGGACTCGAGACCAGCTTCACTGAGTGCCAGGATCGAAATAAAGGGGTAGCGGGGTCGCTGCAAGGAGTACTTAGATCGAATGCCCAGATCTCTTCCAGGCAGCAAAACCAAGTGCGGGTAGAAGAGCATGCCTTTGTCTCCGATGCAACGCCGGTGCTCCACAACATGCTGCCGTGATGGCTTTGGCAAAGCTTGCTGCCAGGTCTCGATATCTCAACATGAGGAGGAAAAGCGGAGCAGTGGCCATTCCAAGGAACAGCCTGGGATTTTGACGGCTGGACATTTGAGCCTCGGGCTTGGTGTTTTGATCGGAGGTGCGGGCGTTCGGACCGTTCGGACCCTACTTACTAGAATCGTTAAAATCACCAATGCTCCGAGGCGCCGCAAAGCAGCGGCAAAGTCACGGCGAATGCTAGCCAGTGCACCCAACAGGCCTGAGCTCTCAGTGAACTTTGTACAAACTTCTCGAGCTGGAGCACTGTCGGCCAGACATCTAAGAAGTTGCAGCGGGCAAAAACACCTGTAGGACCTACGGAGCCCTCGGGTACAGTCGAGCAGTCGAAGATGCAAAGGATCAACTCTCTTGGCCCTCCCGCCCAATTACGAGGGATGCCCACATCGCACAAGGGGCCAACGAGGCTGGTGGCCCACTCTTGCGCATTGCCCGGATGAGAGACCCTAACAAAGACAATTAGATTCTGTAGAACCTGCAACGTCCCGACAAGCCCTTCCCCAAGAGCAGTGTCACATGCTTTGATGACCTGAAGCAGAAAGCCCTCCTTACGCCGACCGAAAGATTCCATGCCCCCAGAAACAGGGCCCCTCTTCTCACCCGGCCTGCGGCAAACAGGGGCGCTGGAAGCTCCTTCACACGCAACTTTCCGATGCCAAGAGATACAGTAAGGCGCGCAGAGTGCTCATCACTATGTTTCCCTCCGTGCAAGCCCATCGACGCCGGTACTCAAATGAATTTCTGGCTGCTGGGTGCCAGGATTCATTCTAGGATATGCGGCTGTGAAGTCACGGAATCACCACAGGGCCACAGCAGGGTTCCTTTGGGCAACAGTCTCGGAGGATGTGCCCGACAGTATCATTTCGGCCTTTTAGGCCAGTTTTCAGTCAATAAGTTCTCTGACTGCGTGGAAAGCGTTCGTCACAGTTTCTTATTCTTGCTGCAGACGAAGTTCTTCGACAGAAACTGCTGCGCCAGTCCGCACTATGTCGCCACAATGCTGCGCTCTTGCCGGCACCCTAAACCCTAAACCTCTAAACCCTAAAACCTTAACCGTCATGAACAGCGAAGTCTTGCATCCGAAGCCCCCGGCTCGAAACAAAAGTCTTCAGCGTCCACCCTGAAACCTAAACCCTTTAGGGTTTAGGGTTTAGGGTTTAGGGTTTAGAAGTTTAGGGTTTAGGGTTTAGGGTTTTAGGGGTTTATAGGGTTTAGGGGTCGAGGGTTAAGGGGTTTCAGGTTTATAGGGTTTAGGGGTTTTAGGGTTTAGGGTTGAGGTTTGAGGGTTTAGGGTTTAGGGTTTTAGGGTTTAGGGTTTAGGATTGAGCCAAAACCTCGGAGTTGCCCCCACCAGGACTCCAACGAGTCTTGGGTGTAGGGCTTTCGGGTTTTAGGGTTCAAGGTTTAGGGTTTCGGGGGTGCCTGGGAGTCAGGAAGCCGGTTAATTATTGCAGCAAGCTTGGAACAAAGTCTTACGCCAGAACCCCCAAGGACTTCGAGCACTGGGTCTCAAAGGCCGAGATACCACAGGCAAGCGCCCAGTTCTGCCTGCCAGGGCATTGAATGAATAATCACCATGGAGTCTGCTTCTTGGTATAGTGGGCTGTGGGTTGAATTCCCTAAACCCTAAACCCTAAACCCGGTTGAATCTGAAAGGTGCTTAGTAGGTGTTTGGGGGCCGAGGGGTGTCGGTATAGCAACGTTCGGATCCGCAGAAAGAGATGCGAAGCTGTTGGGTTTCAGCAGATGGCCTCGATGTTCCAGCGGTTCAGTTTGAAGAGTGCCGGATCGAGCTATTCGCATAATAACTACTCCCCTCCGCACTTTACGACAGAATCAAAGCACATGCTCGCCTCTTTTTTCAACTCCTGTGAGATTGCATTCTTGTTCGGGATGTGTGTGTTGTTCAACTTCCATAAAAACTTGGGCTTTAGGGTTTAGGGTTTAGGGTTTAGGGTTTAGGGTTTGGGCCAAAGGTTGCGAGCATCGTAGAAAGCCTCCGGGCACAAATCATCGCAACATCGACGATTGGAAGTGATGGCAGAAAGTATTTCTATGCCGACCTGTGAACACCACTGTTTACACTGGAATCTTGACCTAACATGGAGTCCTTATTGGTTCGAATCGGAATTTGGGGTATATCGAAGGTTGTTTTTAGTCTAATGCAATCAGGAACTGAAAGGAATAATAAAATCGGTGTATATAGATACATATATATATATATATACACACACACACACACATTTTGGTGCATATGTATATCTAACATTGTTCACTATTCAAGCTTGTCGACGAACCACGCTTACACCCTAAGCAACCAGGCACCGCTCTAACCCGACGGGCCAAGGGTTCCAGACAGCAAAGCCGTGTAGAGTTTAGGGGTTTAGGGTTTAGGGTTTAGGGTTATCTGCCCTCGCTAAGAATGCCCAGCCATGAATAAACACTCACATGAGTAGTAGAGAATGTCACGAGACCACGTCTTCTAAAACATGCAACTCGAATCTACCGTCTTACACAAGCTGGCGAACCTCAAACGCTTATCCAAAAAACGTGTGGGTTGAGCATTGTAGCTCAGTACCCATAAAATATATAAGTGGAGGGAGCATATCATGATATTAAAACGAATATTCAGTACTCGGGCCCATCGGGCACCCTCAGATTCACAGTCTGTCCTCGCATCTTTCCAGCGCCGCGTGCTGCGCGCGCAGCTCGCTGCGCTGATGCCGGGTCCTTACAGCATTTACCTTCTTACAGTCTTACAGGTAGTGTCCCCACAGAGCATAGCTACTTTAAACCACTGCGCTGAACCCTGAATTACTTCGATACTTGGACTATTTAGGTGGAGGAATGTGGACGTAGGATTTCTCGTAATTCGCGGTTGAAGGTCCTCAGCATGTGAGATTTAGGGCTTGGGATCCAGGCGTTTTAAAAGGTTCAGGGTTTAGGGTTTGGCTTCAGGATTGCTGTGTTTCGGGTTTTCGGATTTAGTCTACATGTAGGGTTTTGGATAAGTTCAGCTAAGGCTTAGGGTCAAGGTTTGGTGGTGTAGTCTTTTGGTGATGCCCCACTTCTTGAACTGTGTCTTCGCGTGTCCACACATCAAAATGTCGCCGAAGAAGGACAGCCCTTCACCTTGGTTTCATTGAACCTGTGTGTCGTCTACAAGGTGCTCAGCAAAGCCTTGAGAGTGAAGGTGCCTTTGACTCTTGTATCCAACCTTGTTGCAGATAACGATGATGTCGAAGAAGTCGCTCTCCGTGGTGTTGCCCCGCTTGATTTCGGAGCTAGGATTAGGGGGACCCTTGGGGATATAGCCCCTCTCAAAAAGGTCCCTTTTAAGAGGGCCAAAAGTAGGGTTCAGAAGGGGTACCCTTTAAGGGGTACCCTTAATAATACTTCCTATTGATAACATCAACCCCTAAACTCTGAACACTAACTCAAGCCTGAACCCTGCTACACTCCAGAATCACCTCTACCCGGACCCTAAACAATTTAGGGTTTAGGGTTCAGGGTCTTTTATTCTGCGGACATGATAAGAAAACCCTAAAGCCTAAACTGCACCTCCTCCTGTCTGACCGAGGTGCTCCTCATCCTCTTCCGAAGAGGATGAGCTTTTCTCTCCCACGTCGAAGTGTTCAACCTATGGGTTTTGGGATGTAGGTTTTAGGGCGAGGGTTTGCCTAAACCCCCAAATAACGGCCAGACACCTATGAAAGGCGATTATTCTACATACTTGCGGGGTCCAGGTAGGGGTTTACTTTAGCCGAATTTCGAACCGAGGGAGCGTTGAAGCACGCAGGGGCTATCCAGATAATATAGGGGCATGAATAACTGGGATAGGGTTTTGGGGTATATTCTACTATAATTATAATAAGGAACCCCAAAATAGTATTGGCAATGACATATTAGGCCCCTATATTCCTCCTGAATGTTGAAGCCTCAGCCCCTCTGGAGGACCTCTTTAGAGTACTGAGCTGTGCTTGTGACAATGGTCCTACTGTTTTAGGGTCTAGATTCCACTGCTTCATTTCCTGATCTAAGGGCTTAAATGACATATATATATATATATACATATATATATATATAGCAAGAACTGAACTCCATTCTAATTATGGTCCAAACCCTAAACCCTAAACTCCTGAACCCGAAGCCGTAAACCCTAAACTCCTAAATCCGACGCCCTAAACCCTAAACTCCTAATTCCGAAGCCCTAAACCATAAACTCCTAAACTTCTAAACTCCTAAACCCGAAGCCCTAAACTCCTAAACCCTCAGCCCTGGACTCCTAAACCGGAAGCCTTAAACCCCTACTTTAGAGGGCTGGTGGTTCTGGAGCTTCACGGGATCGATGGACTTGCCTGGCGGTTGAAACCCTAAACCCTAAACCCTAAACCCCTAAACCCTAAACCCTAAACCCTAGACCCTAAACCCCCAATCCTAAACCCTACACCCTACACCCTAAACCCCCAACCCTAAACCCTAACATTGGGTTTGAGGCTTCGGGTGCCTCAGTGTCAGTGAAGAGATACGTACATTAGGGTTTAGGGTTTAGGGTTTAAGGCTTAGGGGCTTTTGGGTTTACGGTTTAGGGTTTAGGGTCTAAGGTTTAGGGTTTTAGGGTTTGGGTTTTGGGTTTAAGGATTATAATATAAGGTTTTAAGATTTAGGGTTCAGGGTTTGAGGTCTGGGGTTTAAGGCTTAAGGTTTAGGGTTTAAGGTCTAGGGTTTAAGGTTTAGGGTTTAAGGTTTAGAGTTTTGGGTTTACGCTTTAGGGTTTAGGTTTGGAGGCTTAGGGTTCAGAGTGTAAGGTTTAGAGTTTTGGGTTTGCGGTTTAGGGTTTAGGCTTTAAGGCTTATAGGGTTCAGGGTGTAAGGTTTAGGGTTTAGGGTTTAAGGTTTAGTTTAGGGCCTAGGGTAGTCCGAACAATAGGGGCCGTGAAAACAGGGTTTTGGGGCCAGGCTTCTATGCTGCTACCCGGTTTGGCGGCTGCGACGTCGATGGCGGAGTGGTTGTCGGGGGCGATCCACCGAGCGCAGGCACACGATAAAAAAAGGTCGTCATTGGAGTTGCGAGCTCACTTGCTGATCTCCCAGCTGCTGCACCGGTTTACAAGGCGGAATAACGAAGCTGATTCCAACACAACTGGAAACCTGCAGAAAAGACAAAGAACAGCTGCAGAAAAGGCAAATGCAGCTTCGAGTTCTCTGACGACCTCATCACGGATGAGCCCCAGGAGAATTCGCCGATGGTCGTCGCTGCGGATGATGTTCAGACTTGGAAGTCTCTGTTCTGCACAAATGACATTCAGACACCATGAGCCCGGCGAACTGTTCACGACTGCGGACACGGGGGAGACGAATCTAAGACAAAATCCCTAAACACTTTGGGATTCTAGTGGCTTTGGGGTTTGGGGCTTTGGGCGGGGGCTTTGGATTTGGGGCTGAAGCCGCTAAACCCTAAACATCAAACCCTAAACACCGGAACCCCAAACCCCTAAACGCTAAATCCTACATGTTATAAACCCCAAATCCTCAACCCAACCCAGGCCCTTAAATGTATTACCTTTTATTGGATGACTTATTTTACGGTTAGGATCCTATAATCAGACACAAAGGAAAAACCCAAAAAAGGTACTCCATCTAAGGGTCTGTCTCCTAAACCCTAAACCCTAAACCCTAAACTCTAAACCCTAAACCTAAACCCTAAACAAACCCTAAACCCTAATCCCTAGAAAGGTAAAGCCCTACAAACCCTTCGGCCCCTTCCGTCCCAAAGCCCTGCGCCGCAAGACCCCCCGAGGCCTCAAGCCGCAAGGACCACATGGCGTTTAGAAGTAGAGGGTTTAGGGTTTTATAGGATTTGGGGTTCAGGGTTTAGGGTTTAGGGTTTAATAGGATTTAGGGTTTAGGGTTTAGGGTTTACCTACCTTTTTAAGGAGCTACACATATCGAAACCAGAAGAAGGAACCCCAAAGGGGGAGGTCGTTTCGGCCGCAGGTATGCCCTTTTGGGGCTCACTTCGTCCCTGACGAGCCTCAAACCTCAACAAACATCCTTAGGGTTTAGGGTTTAGGGTTTAGGGTTTAGGGTTTAGAACCCTGGACCCTGAACCCTAAACGGCTTAGGGTCTAGGGTTTAGGGCCTCAAGAAAAACCTAAGAACCCTAAACACTAAACGCTGCCTCGAAGGTCACGCTGCGGAAGCAGAAGCGCTGTTTCTGCCATCGCATGATCACTTCCGCCATGTTGCAGGCGACGTCTTAACAAACAAACGATTCAGTATCAGGATATGGAGATCGTAAACCCTAAACTCCTATGCCCTAACTCCTCAATAACCCCATCCCAAGCCTCCAAGTCGGGTGGGTTCAGGCTTTGGAGTTTAGGGCTTAGGAATTCGGGGTTTCAGGAGTTTGGGAGTTCAAGACGATAATTGCACAGGTCATGGCGCGTTTGCTAGGACTGTTGATCATTATGAAATATATGGGACCCTATGTTACCTGGGTAGAATTTAGGGACCCCCTTTCACAAACCCAAAAGAAGCGGCACCCTTATACAAAGGGCCCTAAAAGCTTCCCCAAGAATCAGCCAGGGAAACCAAAGGTTAAGCTTTCAGATTACTACTCAATTACAAGAGCCCGCAAAGTTTAAAGGTTGGGTATATTGGGGAACTAAGAAAGGGACGCAACCCTAAACTCTAAACCCTAAACCCTAAACCCTAAACCGAGAACTATGCATTTGTGGCTGCCAGGGCTCAAGCTTGAGAAGGTCAATGCTGAAGCTCTGGGCCCCAACCAGAAAAAGCAGCAGGCAGAGTCGCACTTGTGGGTTTCGGCTTGGGGTTTAGGGTTTAGGGTTTAGGGTTTAGGGTTTAGGGTTTAGGGTTTAGGGTTTAGGCTTAGGGTTTGGGGTTAGCGTTTAGAGTTTAGGGAGTAGGGTTACGTAGGTCTTTTTGGGATTGGCTTCCTGGCTCTGCTGAGTTTACACCGCCACCTGCATCCTAAGTGGTGGGGACATGGATTGTATGCGAAGATGCCGCCTTTACCGGATGTCGCTTAGGATTTCTAGAGCCTACAATCACCCTAAGGGTGCAAGAGGGTTTAGGGTTTGGGGTTTAGGATTTAGGGTTTGGGGTTTAGGATTTAGGGTTTGGGGCCGAATCATCATATACTCCCCCTCGTAGTAACCTAGATAACTACTTTCTGTAACCAAAGTACCTGAGTGTTAGGCCCTTTGGACTCTCAGCGTCTTAGGGTCATCATAACGGCTTTAACCTTAGCATTCTGCATGCTGTGGAATCGAGGTTCTAGATGATAGGGTTTAGAAGAGTCAGATTCCCTAAACCCTAAACCCTATAAACCCTAAACCCCATAAGCCCTACATCCTAACCCGAAACTTCCCTAAACCCTCAACCCTAATGCATTGTGACGTTCAGGCTTTAGAAGTTAAGGATTTGCACGAGGACGCAGTGTGGGAGAAACCGCTTTGGGTTCCTTTCAGGCACCTATATAATGGTTTTAGGGTTTAGGGTTTAGGTTGAGGGTTTAGGATTTTTGAGTTTGACAGGATGTAAAGATCCTGTAAACCCTACCGCAACCACAACTCGGCAAGCAAATGTGTGGGCAACTGGATCCTGGGTATCTAACCTTATATTAAAAACCATCGTTCTTTTGCGCCCTTAGAACCTGTACTTCTTATATGAAAATCCCTTCCAACTTTAAGAAAAATATTGCGAACACAACAGGGTAAGGAACAACCCACCTCTTTCGATCTCAGAGCAGACTGGGTCTGTCGGCACACGTGGCCTCTTTGGGCCTCGCGGCGGTGAGCCGACGGTGTCAACACCTTCGGACACCGCTTCTTGCAGCATCCGAGCAACCTGCCAGTCTAAAGGAAACTACAGGTGGGGAGTTTTGGGCATAAAGGGCTTCTATAAGGCTTCCATGAGGTATATAGACCTTCTATAAGGCTCCTATAATGGTAACTACCAACCTGAAAATGCCCTAGACCAGTATATTGCTTCATGGTGTTGGCTTAGGGGTTTAGATGTCAGGTTGAGAGCTTTGGGGGTTTAGGGCTGCTTGTGATTATGGTAAAGCTGTGTTTCAGGCTGTGCGCATCAGTAGCGGTGCTACGCAAGTTCGAGGATCGCATCTTTAGGACCTCATTCGGTTTCAAGCGCTTCGGGAGTTTGCGCTTTCATGTAAAGTGCTATGCCACACTCAAACCCCTAATCCATAAACCCCTAAACCCCTATTCCTAACCCGAACCCTATAACCCCTAATGGTCCCTAAACTCTGACCCCTAAACCCCAAACCCCTATAACCCCCAAACCCTAAAGCCACGACCCTAAACCTCTAAAACCTAAACCTCTAAACTCTAAACCCTTGCAACCCGAAACTCCTTACTAAGCCCTTATAACCCCTAAACCCGAAAGCCACGAACCCGAAACCTCCAAAACCCCAGCAACGCCGGCCTGCACGTGGCCTTTCGCCGAGGCCACCGCCAAGGGGGAATCTCCTTTTAGATCCGCCTCGTTGATGTTGGCCCTGGCCTTTACGGTTTAGGATTTAGGGCTTTAGGGCTTTAGGGCTTTAGGGTTTTATGGTTTTAGGGTTTTAGGGTTGAGGTTGATGTTGGCCCTGGCCTTTGCGGTGGGTTGCTAAGGGTGCACTGGACTTTAGGGTTTAGAGCTCGGGGAAGTTTAAACTAGGGTACAGGGTTTAGAGAAGTGTAGGCTTCAGGGCAGAGGGTTCAGGGTAGAGTCTAGGCACAGATTGAGGTTGTGACCTCCTAACCTCCCATGGAGCAACAGGGTTAACGAGGATGAAGATTATTGTGTAGGGCTTCATGAAAGCTTTCGAGTTGCCATGTACGGCTTCGAGTTATATAGAGCTTATACAGCTTCAAACCACGCGGAAGCAAAACAGCACGGAGCCAAATTCGGTTTAGATTCCATAGGTTCCAGAATTATTTAGGAATGAGGGTGTAGTGTAGATGTACGGCGACGTACGGAATCCTTACCAATTCCATGGGGGCTGTAAGCGTCGTGTATATGTGGTCCAGCGGTTCCGCTCCGTCTCAAAAGCATCCTTTCCGGTCCTACGCTCCCAACATCCTCGAGCCCCATACCCTGCCTTAAGGACGAGAAGAGCCCTAAAAGGGTTTAAGGTTCATATACCATATAGGGATTCATAGTATAAGGGCATAGAGCCTCTACTTTTTAGGGTTCTTTTCGTCCTTAAGGTGAGGGTCCAAAGGACCCTCAATAATCAAGTACTTGGGTTGCGGATAGTAGTTTTGTAGGTTAGTATTCAGATGAGTATATGGTTAGGTACTGGGACCCTCAGGGATAAGTCCAAACTTGATTATGCACGATGTGTTGAGGGGATTAGGGCTTAGCCATGTCATCTGACGCTAAACCCTAAACCCTAAACCCTAAACCCTAATCCCTAAACCCTACACCCTAAACCCTAAACCCTAAACCCTACACCCTACACCCTAAACCGTGCACCTGCAGATGTCGGTGTCAGGTCTTTGATGCAATTTGGTAGACCCGAAAGACTCTGCCCCGGGAATTCGGCTAAACAACTGTGTAGAGAAAGGGGCCTTCATGATTTCTATAGGGCATGGCAATATGTTCCGGTACATTCGTAAGGGTCTCCTTGGGGATATTGAACGACATACGGCTGGTGATCTTCATGCTTTGTTCACAGGTGGGCTGCGAAGCTAACCATCTAGTGTGGAGCCATACTCAAGTCCATGTTGAGGGAAGCGCCTGCAACAAAGAGCGCACCACGGCCACATTGGCATTCGCGGCAGCAAGCCATAACCTCCGTAGTTTAGTGTGTAGGGTTTAGGGTTTGGGGGTTCCGGCTTAGGGTGGTCTAGGGTCCCAAATTGGGATATCTACTGTTGGATCCTCATGGGTGTGAGATTCCCATTTTTGAAGCCGGGCAGCGGCGACTGCTTGTCTCTGGTGGACTGCCTTGGAGCAAATGGGGTTTAGGGTTTAGGATTTATAGGGTTTAAGGATTAGTGGTTGAGGGTTTAGGGGTTGAAGTTTAGAGGGTTTAGGGCTTTTTGGGTTTAGGGGTTTATGGGCTTAAGCAAACTCGAGGGTTGGAAAACCGAAAAAACACCCTTAGTGAGCCTGAAGCCCTAAACCATACCCCTTAAACCCAAGCTAAACCCTAAACCCCAAACCCCTTAAGCCCCAAGCCCCTAAACCCTTAGCCCGAAGTCGGCTAAACTCATGAAATCCTGACCCTAGCCCTCTGGCGTGACCCAAAGGGTCCTAAGTACTGTTATGGGGGATTCTTTTTCAAAAGCATCATAAGGATTCCTACTGTTGATGATTTAAACCCTGCATTACCTCAAGGACCCTAAACTATGGGAATTATGGTATATTCCGATTACAGGTAATGCAGGATTTATATCACCAGCCGAAGTATAGAAACCCTACATTCTACCATATAGGTACTTTGGACCCTTTGGCTTAGTTAGATCTAGAAAACAATCGGTGATTGGCTTCATAGACAGACCTTCTTAGCGGACATTCGCACACATAGAAAGGCTCCGACTTGCCACAAAGAAGCACTAAACCCTACACGGTAACCCTAAGCCCGAAACCCAAACAAGAGCTCTTAAAGCTACAAACCTAGACCTAGTCCCTAAACCCTGAACTCGAAACCCGAAAACTCTAAAACCCTAAACCCTAAACCCTAAACCCTAAATCCTAAAACCCTGAACCCTTAACCCTAAATCCTAAAACACTAAGGCCCTAAACCCTAAATCCCTAGTCTCTCTAAAACCTAAACTTGGTCCATGGGGAGCCGTGATGCTCTTTGTCAGCCCTTGAGGCAAGCAGAAGCCGGACGATGCTCACGAAGCCGCGAGCGGCAGCCAAGCAAAGGGGAGACCTGTGTTGTGGCTTACGGGTTCAGGGTTTAGGGTTTTAGGATTTAGGGTTTAGGGTTTTAGGGTCTATAGGGTTTTAGGATTTAGGGTTCAGGGTTTAAGGGTCTAGGGTTTAGGGTTTAGGGTTGTGGGGTTTAGGTCTTAGGGTTTTAGGGTTTAGGGTTCAGGGCATCGTGGTCTGAGGCTAACGGCTCAGGGTTTGAGGTTCATAATTAACTCAAGCGGTCATGTCCTGCGTGTTTGTAGGCGCTTATTATAAACCCTAGTACCAACCTTATAGGGACCCCCAAAAACAAAGTAGGCTATGGTAGCGTAAGAGCTATACCCTAAACCCAAAGCCCTACACAACGGGTGGATGAAACAAAAGTAATGTAAGCACCTTAATAATTAGAATAGGGTTCGGGTGTATATTTTCTATACTTGTAGATTAAGGTCCCTATAAACCCTAAACCCTGAACTCATAAACCCTAAAACCCTAAACGCTAAACCCTAAACCCTAAACCCTAGACTCTGAACCCTAAACCCTAAACCTTATAAGCCCTAAACCCTAAAACCCCATATTGCAAGGGAGAGGCTGGCCATTGGCACTCGCCAGGTCGTAGTCTGCACCTGTGGGCAAAGGAGCTTCGCTCTAAGCCCATAGGCCCTGAAGTAGTTCCTTTTGGGGGTTCATATGGGTAGTTGTCAAAATTATGGTCCGTTTTGGGGTACCCTAAATAAAAGGTGCCGTATTATCATAAGGACTTAAAAAGGGACCATAATTTTGACAACCACCCATATATAGAATCCTATAAGGTAACCCCAAAAAGGAACTACTATGGGGCCTATGGGTAGACCGAGGTTTTCAGGTTTGGCGAGTTAAGCCCAACAGCGGGCTACACGCAGGAGTTGGCGGGTCATGAACCTTGTGTAGTCTCAAAAAGAAGACATTGCAATGGCAGCGTCTAAAAGTTGGACTTGAAAGTCCCGAGCTCATTTTTTTCTGAGGCGTGCGCCCATGAGACTCACAGCCTAGGGCCAAGACTAAGCCAACCCGACACCCCAAACCCTAAACCCTAAAACCCTAAAACCTAAACCCGAAACTTTAATCCCATTCTCCACTCTAGACCATCGGCATGAAGCCATACAGCCTCAACCCTAAACGCTCAACCCTAAACCCTAAGAGCCATAAACCCTAGGCTACAACCCCCTGGATCGAAAAGCTTCGATCCCCACCCTTCATCCTATGGCCCGAGTCCCTCGACCTATGTAAATTCCCCAGCACGAGCCCCCAAGCCCATGCGCGAGATGTGAATGCGAAAAGGATCCCTTCTAGCAAGGCTTACAGTAACCCTTGCAAGTAGCCCTCATATGAACCCTAACCGTCCCTAAACCCAAAAACCCAAAAACCCTAAACCCTAAACCCTAAACCCTAAACCCGAACCCTGAGGTTCCTTTAAGGGCTCCTTCAACTATAGAGGCAGCTACATGCGAACCCTCATGGCGCCCGCGAGGTGGACCGGCTGGAGTGAGGCCAAAGTGGCCGCAGGAAGTCGGTCCAAAACAGCGAAGCTCTGGGTTTAGGGCTTTTGGGCTTTAGGGGTTTCGGCGTTTAGGGGTTTGGGGGCTTGGGGTTTCGGGGTTTCGGGGTGTAGGGGTTTAGGGTTGAGGGTTTTGGCGGGACGCTGAGGCCTGCAGGAATGCGGCCTTTTGGGCTTTGAGGACTTGACAGCTCCGGCCTTATGGGGCATCTAGGGCCCTCTAGGGCCCTAAGCCATACGCCTTCAGCCCAGACTCCAAACCCTAAGCCCTAAACCTCAAACCCTAAACCCCTAAACCTTAAGCCCTAAACCATAGCCTTGAGGCCAAACCCTAAGCCCTTCTTTCGGGATGACATGCGGAAAGGGCGAAGCTGAAGTGAGGGGACACTCCTGCGAACTCGGTTCCGAAACCGCCCAAGCAGACTGGAAGGGCTTGACCTGAAAATGTCGTTACTTTTTGGCTGAAACCAGCTGTCTGAATACAAGGTTGCTATATGAAGGCATCATGAAGCATCATGAAGCTAGGGGAGCGGACATGGCCATCATGATTCTGATCATGACTATGTCCATTCCTACTCCAGGAGGCCCAGTGACCGGCCCGTCGATACCTTTGGCGGAGTTTTCCCACAGACCAGAACGGCTTCCGACAGAGCCATGGCGATGCAACCGGTGGGGCCGAAATCGGCCCGAACCCCATACAGTCGATGCGCTTGCCGTGTGTGTATGTAAAGATGTACACAGACACATTCACTCGTGTGTGTATACATGTACGTAGGTATAGGCAGGCAGGTAAGTAGGCAGGCAGGCATCCATGCATGTATTCATGAAGGTATCCATGTGTCTCTGTATTCAGGCATCTGTGTAAGTGCGTGCGTGCTGCGTGCATGCATACGCGTCTGTACATCGCGCAATCGTGAGTAAGCAGGTCGGTAGGTTGGTGTTCACGTAGCGAGGCAACAGATAGGGAACTCTACGGCCATTATTACATACGATGGTTATATTAAGGAGCCCCCAAAACAGTATAGGTCACCATCAAGGGCCCCTATGTGGATTGTCCCTAAACCCTAAACCCCTAAGTGATGTTGAGTCTGTGAGCTCTGACTTGTCGGGTTGGAGAGGCGCCTCTGGGCTACCAAGCCTTGTCCAAGCCTTGGCAGCGGCAGTGCCCGGGGTTCTAAAGTGGCTTAGGGTTTAGGGTCTAGGGGTTTGTTTCGGACTTGCTGCCACTTGATGTCGGTATATAGTTGGTGGTGTTTTACCTATCCAGAACACGGTCTCGTAGTCAGATTTGGATCTGTTGGAGGAGATGCACGGAGGATTGGAAGTGTCCCTTACACGTACTTCTACGTCTTCGTTGACGTTGTCGGCGGTATCGTCGCAATAGTCTTATTGCCAGGGTGAGGAGTAAGGAGTAGGAACAGGAGCAGGAGAGGACTAGGAGGAGTAGGAGCAGCAAAAGTAGAAGGAGTAGGTAGTAGGAGGAGGTATACCGTCAACCGTAGCTGAGTTGCAAACTTGTTCGTGCAGCAAGAGCCATGGTAAACTAGTGAAGGTAACGGCCATCGTCATCATAAGTGCCTCATGGGTCATCGCTTTTTCCTGATGATCGACGTCCACGTCGTGGCGGCGATGCCAAGGTCCACAGCGATCGTGAAGTCCCAGTCGACGCCCACTCTGCACAGGCTGCGGCTGAGGTTGCAAGGGTTCCTGTTATGGGCTTGGAAAGGCTGCCTCAGCTTTATGGACTCGCAGGTCATGTTTCGCACTCGCAGTTAGGTTGTGGCCCTGTTCCAGTCCTTGGCATGTTCTGGCACCTTTCACTCAAGACCTCCGTGCTCGTGCGAGCTGCTCTTCGTCCAGTCGTCACCCATCAACGTCCGAACAGCGAGGCCAACGATGGGAAAGACGGGCCGGCACCCAAGCCACTCAAGCAAGCATGATCAAGAGTGGAGCGACGACTTTGACCTCAAAGTCAAAGCCCAAACTACACCCTAAAGCCTTGACTCGGTCTTGCTTCACCGTGACGTAAAGCGTTGCAAGACTGAGGTGGCGCCTTTGCTCAACAGAGCCAGGACAGTCGGAGTCGTGTTGCTCTTGTCATCTGGGATTTGAACGCTCACCACCTTTTCGTACCTTCCCATATATGCTCGAAGTGCACACTTCCGTGTTGACGTGCGCTTTCTTCTGGCCCTTCACCGGATCCCTGAACTATATAGTAGGATCCCTTATCATAACGACCCCGCAGTAACATACCCTTTGTCTCCCTAAGTCTTATATGCCCTACAAGTTCCCTACGAGTCCTATACATAAACCCTTTTGACCTATACATACTATGTTCACAAAAACCCTATAAGCCCTGAGCCCCAACTCTGAACACCCTACACCGCAAACTTTTGTAAAGCCACAAACCCTCTAAGCTAGACCTCTATAAGCCCTTCCCCCAATATCTGAAAACTCTAAACCCTACACCCTAAACCCCATAAGCCCTTAACTATAAAACCTAAACGCCCTAAGCCCTACACCCTAAACCCCATAAGCCCCAAGCCATGCACCCTATAAGCCCCTGTAGCCCCCAACATCTGAACACCCTCGAAAGGCTCTCATGTCCACCGGAGCCTTGATGACCCTCAGCGGATCGGCGGGGCTCTAAGTGGGTTCAGGGTTTGGGGTTTTCAGGGCTTGGGGTTTAGGTGCTCGAAGCAGATCAGGAAGGTCTTGCAGAGGGCTTTGTGGAGTTTTCTGGGAGGTTTTGTGGATTTTACAGGGCTCCCGGGGGCCCTTCGCTCCAGAGAAGTCACAATGACATATCATGAGTATTAACATAGTGGCCTTAATTACCCATACTATTTCTCCTTATTATTATAGCAAAAAAGGGCCCAAAATACTATTCTAATTATTAAGGACTTTATTGACCAGCCAAGCGCCACGGGTTCTTTCTTCTGGTTTCCAGGGTGTTCGCTCTCCGAGAGGTTTCCAGAGAGCCCAGTGACCTTATGGAGAAATATACCGCGAGTTGTAAGTGGCTCAATATTGTGATCCCATGAACGGGCATACCTTTAATCACAACAGTAAGCCTTTATCACTTAAGGTAGGTGTATTCCTTCATATATTCCTTCATCCCCTAAACCCTAAACCCTGAGGCCTAAACCCGTAAACCCCTAAACACTAAACCCTGAGCCCTAAACCCCTAAACCCTAAAACCCCAAACCCGAAGACCCTAAAACGCTAAACCCTAAACCCTAAACCCCAGTTGGGCTCTCTGAATGTCTGACTCGAGTTCCTGATGATGCCCCGAGGCAGATGGCAAACTTTCTGGCCGGACGGTGCGCCGCGGGACTGTGGTGGTGGGTTTGGGGTTTAGGGGTTCAGGGTTTAGGGTTCAGGGTTTAGGGTTTAGGGTTTAGGGTTCAGGGTTTAGGGTTTAAGGATTTAGGGTTTAAGGATTTAGGGTTTAGATTTAGGGTTTAGGGGTTTAGGGTTTAGGGTTTAGGTTTAGGGTTTAGGGGTTTAGGGTTTAGGGTATAATCATAGGGACGCTTAGGGGAAACCTTAACGGAACTCGTAAAGGGACACAAGTGTATCAGGTTTTTGGGGTCTGCTTGAGTCGACCTCTTTGAAAGGGCCAGAAAAGGATACTAGTGCTCATCCTTCAGTCGGGTCGGCTCCCCTTCATCCGGCACAAAAAGAGCTAAACCGCATCACCCACAACCAGCACTAATTTAAGTAAATCGATTTCGTCTTAGCATTGGCTTGATCAACCCTAAACCCTAGACCCCCGACGACCGGCCCTTGTGGGTAAGGTAGTCCGAACAAAAGGCTCACACTGTCACCTTGTAGTCCCCACATGATTCTAGTAGATTTGATCCCGAAGCCATATTCTATTGATACCCCTATGCTGCTTTACGGTCCGTTGCAACATGGCAGCCTTATTTGCGGTTTCCCCTGCCTCCTTCGCAGACAGCTCCGAGAGGTGACTTCTAGTCTCAGCCTTCGCAAGACGAAGACGGGAAACCGTGTCGCTACTATAGATACCTACTGTTGATGATATACATCCTGCATTATCCTTTATAAGGAATATACCATAATTCCCATAGTTTAGGGTGCTTAAGCCAATGCAGGGTTTATATCATCAACAGTAGTATGGTAACTTATACATCCACTTAGCAAGAAACCCTAAACCCTAAACCCTAAACCCAAACCCTACGGTTCCCTGAACGCCTAAGCTTCCGAACGCCGTTTCGGTAGGTCTCCACCGGTTGCTGGGGGGATGGCCCGAAGAAGTCAGGCACCGCTTCCCGACGAGAGGGTTTAGGGTTTAGGGTTTAGGGGTTCGGGTTTAGGGTTTAGGGTTTAGGGGTTTAGGGGTTTAGGGTTGAGGGTTTAGGGTTTTGGGTTTAGGGTTTGGATGCCTTACACATGATGGACGACGTGCTGGAAGGGCCGGGTACGCCTAAACTCTCCGTGCAGAGACCCCGCAAAGACACGTGAAGCAGGGTTTCTCTCACTAGTTTCCCCCCCGAGTTCTCAAAACAAAGACTGACCTCTAGTCCTAGGGAGCCCACCAAATGGGGGTTTCCCAAACTAGGGGACCCTAATATAGTACCCTAAATAGTAGGATCCTTATTATAAGGACCCTAATATAAGGTACCCTCTATTTTTGGAAACTCCCAAAT
>CAJNDV010000881.1:0-16240 GCA_905221635.1 Symbiodinium sp. CCMP2456
CTTAGCCCCCGGTCATTGTCCGGGGGCCAATTACGCGTGTGTCAAATCGCTGTCGGAGCGCCGTCAAAGCTCACTAGCCGTTGAAACACCACCATCATGCGATCGAGTAGCAGACCGATCGCGCCGACGACAAACACAACGACCATCATCTTGGCGAAGGAGTCGCTCGCACCGTTGTTGAACTGGTCCCAAACGAACTTGCCGAGGCCCTCGCTCGAGCTCAGCAGCTCGGCCGCGATCAGCACCATCCAGCCGACGCCCAGCGAGATCCGCAGCCCCGCGAACACCAGCGGCAGTGACGATGGCAACACAATCTTGAACAGCCGGTCCCAGAACCCCAGCCGCAACACCCGGGCCACGTTGAGGTGGTCCTTGTCAACCGACGCCACTCCGAAGGCCGTGTTGACCATGGTCGCCCACAACGAGCAGAGGGCCACCGTGATCGCCGAGGCGATAAACGCGGGGTTGATCTTGTAGTCGCCGATCCAAGGCAGGCTCCACATCCACTGCGTTAGCCAGTGTTTGTCGGGGTCGGGCATGAAGCCGCTGACGACAATCAGCGCCACCGGCAGCCAGACAATCGGTGAGACCGGTTTGAAGATTGCGATGAAGGGCGTCATCGCCGCCATGAAGGTCTTTGAGAGCCCGCACAGCACGCCGAGTGGGATCGCGATCGCCGAGCCGATTACGAAGCCAAAGAAGACGCACAGCACGCTGCGGGCGACTTGATAAGGGAGCGTCGCCGGCTTGGCGTAGCCGGACTCTTCGATCATCTCGATGCGGTCCTCGGTCCGAACGACATTCGTCGCCGCCCGCTTGATCCCGTCCACGTCGGCCGCGTAGAGGGCCGCTTTGGCTGCTTCGAGTTTCTCGTTCTCCGTCGCCACCTTGGTGTGGCGGTTGGCGCCGGTGAGTTGGTCCTGCATCTTGACGAGATACAGCCGTTCCTCGGCGATGATCGTTTGGTGCGCGAGCGCGGCGGCGACAGCCGGGTCCCGCTCCGCTTGCTGCGTGGTGATTGCCGACTTCAATTCACGAAGCCGGAGCTTCTCGGCCTTGGTAGCGGCTCGGTGATCGCGGAGCATGGCGACGTAGGCGTCCTTCTCCGCCATATCGCCCGCTACAGCGGCAGCCGCGGCGGCTTCGAGTTCGGCGTCGCGCTGTTGCTGCGCCGCCTTGTACGTTTTAGCCAGTGTGTCGTGCTCTTCTTGCAGCGCCGCAACCTTCTTGCCGATCCGTCCCGCGGCGTTGGCTTTCGCCTCGGCGACGGCGTCGTTGGCCTGCTCTTCGAGCGGCGCCAACTCGGCGAGTCGGGCCTCGACGCGCGTCAGCGCCGTCTTGCGATCTTTGCCGTCGAGATTGAAGGCCCGCTGCTTGTCGTTTTCGCGGTGGTGGAACTCAAGGATGGCGCTAGCCGACCGCCAGGTCTCGGTAGGGTTTGGCAGCTTGCCCGACTTCGTTTGCACCCTCTCAGCGACCGCAAACCAAGCGATGATGAACGACGCGACGGCTACGAGCGGCACGGCGATGTAGCGACCGATGTCTTGCAGCTGCTTCCGCGGCTCTTCGCCGTAGCACAGGAGCACGACCGGCGACAGGAAGTTGAGACCCGCCACATCGATCGCCTTAACCGTGCGGTGCTTACCAGCAACCACCGCGGCCGCAATCAAGCCCGCGAAGACAATTAAGAGTAGCCAGAGCGTCATGCTTTACTCATTGCAAGAAGAAACAACCACAGATTGCTCGGAGGGGCACCTATGAAATCGATGGAGCGTCACCGTTGTGTGCATCGGTGATTGCAGAAAGTCAGTCCTTGTTACCGATCGTGTGCGAGTTGAGGTACTCAATCGGCCTTTTGCCGTCGAACGTGACGCCGTCGATGAACTCGTTCGTCGGCGGCCTGTAGCCGTCCGTATCGAAGGGGACTTCCGACTCGTCGATGAAGCCTTCGTCGACAAGAAGCTGCGCCGCTTCGAGATAGACTTCGGGCTTGTAGACGTCGCGGACCGTCTGGTCGTACCATTCGGCGGGCTTCGCTTCGGTGATTTGGCCCCAACGACGCATCTGCGTGAGGAACCAAACGCCGTCGGAGTACCACGGGTAGGTCGCGTATCCCTTGAAGAAGACGTTGAATTCGGGCATCTCACGCTTGTCGGTCTTCTGGAAGTAGAAGTAACCGGTCATCGAGTTCTTGATGACGTCGTAGTCGGCGCCGACGAAGTTGGGCCGCGACAGGATGCGGGCCGCTTCTTCACGATTGACGAATCTGCCGCTGGCGTCGGTCTCGTCGAGCCATTTGCCCGCCTTGATGAGCGCCTTCACCACCGCGATGTGGGTCTGCGGGTTCTCGTCGGCCCAGCCCTTGGTGACGCCGAAGACCTTCTCGGGGTTGTTCTTCCAGATGTCGTAGTTGGTCGTCACCGGAACGCCGATCCCCTTGGCTACGGCTTGCTGATTCCAAGGTTCACCGACGCAGTATCCCTGGATGTTGCCCGCTTCGAGTGTGGCGGGCATCATCGGCGGCGGCGTTACAGAGAGCTCGACCTCGGCGTCGGTGCGCCCGCCGGTGTCGCTCTTGGTGTACATGCCCGGGTGGATCCCCGCCGCGGCGAGCCAGTAACGCAACTCGTAGTTATGCGTGCTGACGGGGAAGACCATCGCCATCTGCAGCTTCTCCCCCTCATCGAGCATCGTCTCCACAACCGGCTTCAGAGAGTCCGCAGTGATGGGGTGTTTGGGCGTTGGCCTCAGCAACTCCGCATCGTTTTCCTGCATCTGTTCCCAGACCGAATTGGAAACCGTAATAGCGTTGCCATTCAGGTCCATTGTGAACGCGGTAACGACGTGAGCCTTGGCGCCAAAACCGATGGTCGCGGCGATCGGTTGACCGCTGAGCATGTGGGCGCCGTCGAGCTCGCCGCTGATGACATTGTCGAGCAGCGTCTTCCAGTTCGGTTGGGCGATGACTTTGACCTGGAGCCCTTCGTCCTCAAAAAAGCCCTTCTCTTTGGCGATGACGATCGGCGCGCAGTCGGTGAGCTTGATAAAGCCTAGACGCAGGGCGTCCTTCTCCACGTCCAGTGGCTCGGTCATCTGAGCCAGGCTGGGTGAGAGGGCGCCCAACACAACGACGGCGGCGATCGCGAACTTCGAGGGCCCGTGCTTCTGCATCGCTCGGCGGGGTTTGGCGAGAGCCACTTACCTACGCTAAGGAGGCGAGGTGGCTGGCGGGGAAGGGTGGCGGAGGGGGACAGCGTTATGCCTCCCTCTTGGCAACTGCCGGGCCAAACTCCCGCGAGAAGCGCCACGTTCCTGAGGAGGTCACGCAGTGACCTCTGGGCGCTCGATGGTGGTCGCCAGAATGACCACCCGCCTCGTTGAGCGGTTACTCGAGGGCGCCGAGAGTTGCGGCGCCCCCGCTCAATCCCTTAGCAGACGCGTCAATCGGAAAAGAGAAGTCGCGTCGAGATCGATGGGAGCTATCTACTGTCCGCCAGAACCGGTCAGTCACCCTACGCGGACGGCTAGATGGATGCGATCGAGAATCCGCCATCAACGACGATGTTCTGCCCTGTAACGAAGGAGGATGCCCTGGGCGCTGCGAGCCAGACGACGGCGCCGGCAAGTTCCTCGGCGGAACCAAACCGGGCCATCGGCGTATGACCGAGGATCTTCGCGCTGCGATCGGTCAGCGAGCCATCCTCGTGGTAGAGAAGCTTTTTGTTCTGCTCTGCCGGGAAGAAGCCCGGGCTAATCGCGTTGACGCGAACGCCTCGCGTCGCCCATTCGATCGCGAGGTACTTGGTAAGGTTGATAACCGCCGCCTTTGCGGCGGAATAGGCGCCGACCCGCGAGACGGGGTTCATCCCAGCCATCGAAGCAATATTGATGATGCTCCCACGGCCCGCAGCAAGCATCGACTCACCGAAGACGAGCGATGGAAGTAGCGACCCGCCGACGAGGTTCAAGTCGAAGACTTCCCTCCAAGCCTCCATCGGAATCTTGCAGACACTGCCTCCTGGTCGGAGCGTGGCGTCGGGGTGATTGCCCCCAGCCGCGTTTATGAGGACGGTTGTCTCACCAACCTCTTCGCGAATCGTGTCTACCGCTTCCTGCACAGAGCCGGCATCAAGCGCGTCGATTGGCTGAAACATGCCGATGCCGCCCGCGCGATTGACTCGTTCTGCTCGATCTCGGCCGCGTTCGACATTGCGGCCGAGAACAACGACCCGCGCGCCATACCCCGCCAGAGCCTCTGCCATCAGACCTCCGAGCGTGCCAGTGCCGCCAATCACGGCGACCACCTCGTTACGCAGGTCGAACAGTCCCGTTGCACTAGGCAGAAGTGAACCGTCGGAGTTCAGGCTGCCACTGCGAAACGTCGGGATGGGTACAGAGGACATAAGAGCTTGGAAATCTAGCGACGCGTTTGCCTAGTGGGAGAAGCAGATGGCGAAATCTGTGCAACAGCCGCAGAGGAGTTCTCTTATCATGCTAAGAGACCGGGGATCACCATAAGCACTAGTTATCTTTCACGCTGAGGCGGAAGAATGCCATGAGCTACTATCACGCAAAACCATGACGCAAATGCGGTAGGCCAATTCAGCACGCAAGCCCCCCTTAAGCATCGTTGAGCCCGTCCCGAGCTTGACGCTATTGGCGGGCTATGGCGTCAGGTCGTCGCGAAACCTCCCAGGGGTTTTTCCCACCCGGCGCTGAAAGAACTGAATGAAGTAGCCAACCGAACCGAAGCCGGATAGCTTTGCGACCCGTGACACCGAGTAAGTCGTCTCCAGCAACAGCCGTTTCGAATGCTCGAGTTTGGCGGACTGAATCTCATCGAGAATGCTCCGCCCGAGTACAGATCGGAACCGCTTCTCAAGGCTGCGTCGCGAAACCGCCAACTTATCGACGAGCGACTCGACCGAAACGCCCCGTCCTTGCTCATGGTGGATGATCTGTAGGGCTGACGAGACCTCGTCGTCCTCGACCGCGACGATATCGCTAGACCTTCGGGTGACGACACAGAGCGCCTCGACCTTGATCGAGGCGGGTTCGGTGATCGTCCCTGACATCAGCCCGTCGAGCAGAGCCGCCGCCCGATAACCAGCGGTCTCGATGTTGAGCGACACGCTCGACAATGGTGGGTCGGATAGGTCGCAGAACACCTCGTCGTTATCGACTCCAACCACCGCAACGTCCTCCGGCACATTGAATCCTGCCTGCGCGCAAGCCTCGAGCACTTCGCGGCCGCGGTCATCGTCGCACGCGAAGAGGCCGATCGGCGTAGGTAGCTTTCGGATCCAGTCCGCCAGGATATCCTGCTCACGCTCCCACACTTGGTCCCGTCGTTTTTCTGGCGAGTGATAGATATGCGGAACGATGTCCTGTTCGGCGAGGTAATCGCGAAACGCCCTCTCGCGCCGTGAAGACCAGCCGCGGTCGCTGCTGCCGACGTACGCGAAGTGACGGAACTGGCGGTCGAGCAAGTGATCGGCAGCAAGCCGAGAGACCTCAACTGGATCGGAGCTGATCTCAGAGAGCGAGTGCAGCGGGCTATCAGCTGCGAGTTGCTCGTCGGTGAGCCCAATGGCGACGATCGGTACTCCAGCTTGAAGAATCTGCGTAGCGACGCGCTGGTTGGGGATGCGAGCAATGATCCCCGTACCGCCCCATTGCTTCATCTTGGGAACAACTTGCTCATAGTCACCAGGGCTGATGTGGAAGCTCCATGGGCCGTGTTCTCGGGAGTAGCGGGCAATCCCTTTTAGGAGGTCCCGCCCGAACACCCGGGCAGTCTCCACCAGCAGGGCGACGCGTGCCTTGGGTTCTTGAGCCATCAGCGACGTATAGACGTTGGATGAGCGTGTGGGCGCCCAGGCGAGGACGCTTTCGCGGAAGGCGGCGTCGCGAATACGAAGCCACTGCGTGAATAGCGTCCCTGACTCGGCACGCCGACGCCATAACCGCAATGTCGCAATAGCGTAAATGAGTATTTTGATTGCGTCGATCCGTTGACCAGCGTTCGGGCAGCGGGTTTGCTGGGCGAGAGACGTCAGACGGTCTGATAGATTCCCCGGTTGCAGCGGTTAGGCATCGGCCCAGCCGGCGGCGCCAGGCCGAGCCGTTTGGCGACGGCGCTCCGCACTCTCTTCTCTCAGAGCATCCGTTCATGGACGAATCGCAACGCCTCTCGTTCACCGAGAAGATCGGCTACAGCCTCGGCGATTGCGCTGCGAACTTTGTGTTCCAGACACAGCTCATCTTCTTGATGAGTTTCTACACCGATGTCTTCGGAATTGCCGCGTCCACTGCCGGAACGATCTTCCTGATATCGAGGCTGTTCGACGCCGTGAACGACCCGCTGATGGGCGCCATCGCGGATCGAACGTCGACCCGCTGGGGCAAGTACCGCCCTTGGGTCTTGATCACGGCGATCCCGTTTGCGGTTTGCTTCGTGCTCGCCTACACGACACCCGATTTCAGCCCGACCTGGAAGGTGGTCTGGGCGCTGGTGACGTACAACTTACTGATGATCGCCTACACGGCGAACAACATCCCATACGCGGCGCTAACGGGAGTAATAACGGGTGACCCGGATGAGCGCACGTCGCTGGTGTCGTGGCGATTCCTGCTGGCGATGACCGCAGCTTTCTTGGTGCAGACGTTTACGCCCGACCTCGTCGATTGGTTTGGAGGTGAAAAGGGTGGGACGGTGGATCGGGCTGTGGGCTATCAATTGACGATGGTGCTCTGGGCGTCAGTCGCGGTGCTGTTCTTCGTCATCACATTTGTGACGACAAGAGAGCGCGTGCAGCCATGCCCTACTCAGCAGCAGTCGTTGCTCCAAGACCTTGCGGATTTGGCAGGCAGTCGGACTTGGGTGGCATTGGGCGTCGCCACGGTCTTTGTGTTCATCTATTTGGCGCTCCGTGGCAGCGTCACGCCTTACTACTTCGACTACTACGTGACTCAGCAAGACCCGATTGGATTTGGCCCGCTCAGGCTGAAGCCCATGGGATGGTTCAATGGGCTTGGCTTGCTGGCGAGTATGGTAGGCATCTTGTTCTCCAAACCCCTTTCAATGCGGCTTGGTAAGCGAAACGCCTTTGCCGGCGCCATCGCAGTGACCGGACTGCTCACGGCGGCGTTTTACACTCTGCCTGGCGACAACCTAACGGCGATAATTGCGATGCAATCGCTGTTGCAGTTCGTCTACGGCGTCAGCATTCCGCTACTCTGGGCGATGATGGCGGATGTCGCCGACTATACCGAGTGGAAGACCGGACGCCGAGCGACAGCCATGACCTTCGCTGCGACCGTCTTTGCGCTTAAGCTCGGCTTAAGCCTCGGCGGCGCTATCGCCGGTTACTTGCTCGAATCGAGTGGGTATGTCCCCAACTCAGAGGTGCAGTCAGTAAACGCTCTGACAGCGATACGAATGATGATGAGCGTCGCGCCAGGGTTGGCGTTTGCGTTAGCCGTCGCCGCATTGGCCTTCTACGGCATCAGCCGGAAGGACGAGCTACAGATGGGCGCTGATCTGCAAGCCAAGCGAGCAGGATACGCCGTCCAGTGACTTCGTTACACGCCACCGCCACGACCGAGAATCCACGCCATGACAACGCCACGTCTAGTAGTAGCATTAGTTGCCGGAGTGATCTTGTTTGCCAATGCCGTCGTCCACGGGGAAGGTCCTCCCTCGCTGCGAATGGCCTATGAGAAGAACTTCGACATAGGGATGGCAATCTCTGCTTGGCAACTCGAAGATACCAGCGGCCGCGCGCTCAATCTGGTGGCCGAGCAATGCAGCGTCGTTACGGCGGAGAACGCGATGAAGTGGGAGGCTCTTCACCCGGAGCCTAGTAAGTACGACTTCCGTCACGCCGACATGCTCGTAGAGTTCGCGGAGCGGAACGGCATCGAGGTTGTTGGTCATACGCTCGTCTGGCACAGTCAGTGTCCCGACTGGGTGTTCGAGGACGAGGCAGGCCAGCCTGTCGGGCGCGAGGAGCTGATTGAGAGATTACGCGACCATATTCACACCGTCGTCGGCCGATACAAGGGCCGCGTCAGGGGATGGGACGTCGTCAACGAGGCGATCGAGGACGATGGCTCATGGCGTGATTCAAAGTGGCGGCGCCAGATCGGCGACGACTATATGGAGCTCGCGTTCCGTTTCGCTCACGAGGCCGACCCCGGCACCGAACTCTACTACAACGACTATTCGATGACCCAGCCCGGTAAACGGAAGACCGTGGCTGCGATGGTCGCTGACTTCCAGGAAAAAGAGGTGCCGATCGATGGCGTTGGCCTGANNCGACTATCCGAGTGAGCAAGAGATTGATGATTCGCTAACGGATTATGGCAAGCTTGGCGTCAAGGTGATGATCACCGAATTAGACATGAACGTTTTGCCACGGCCCACCCGAAACCAGGGCGCCGACATCGCAGAACGCGCCGCCTTGAGGGAGGGCATGAACCCTTATCGCGAGGGCCTACCAGCCGAAGTGTCGCAAGCGCAGGCCGATCGGTACGCCTTGTTCTTCCGCCTGTTCAAGAAACACGATGCAGCGATTTCCCGCGTCACGTTTTGGGGCGTTGATGACGGCCAGTCATGGCACAATAACTGGCCCGTCAGGGGCCGTGTCGCTCACTCGCTGCTGTTCGATCGCAATCTCGAACCCAAACCGGCTTTTTGGTCGGTATTGAACGTCGCGAACGAGTAAAGACGAAGCGTACGTATCCGAAAAAGCCGAACTCTGCCGATTCATCTAAGAGCAACACTTTCCTTCTTATACGAAGCCATGAAGCTCGGCCTCGGCCTCTACCGTCATTTGCTTACCAGGGAGAATTTCCGGTTCGCACGGCAGTGCGGAGCGACGCACTTGGTCGCCCATTTGGTCGATTACTTTCGCGGTGAGCCGGCTAATCCCCAGGGGGACCAACCCACCGGCGGCGACCGGGGGTGGGGGTTGGCGGGTGATCCGAAACAACTGTGGACGACTGAAGAGCTCGTCAACTTACGTAATGCCGCGGCCGATGAGGGGCTCACTCTAGAAGCGATCGAGAACTTCGACCCCGCCCATTGGCACGATATTCTGATCGACGGGCCACAGTGGAGCCGCCACATCGAGAACATCAAGACAACGGTCCGGCGGCTTGGCGAAGCCGCCGTGCCGATCATGGGCTACAACTTCTCCATCGCTGGCGTCTGTGGGCGAGTGACAGGGCCATTTGCGAGAGGGCAGGCCTATGCCGTTGGTATGGACGGCCCCTATGACACGCCGATGCCACAGGGAATGGCGTGGAACATGGTGATTGATCCCAATTCGTCCGGTGAGGCAGCGCCGCGGGCGACGCCTGCACAACTCTGGGATCGCCTGCGCCGATTCCTTGACGAAGTCATACCAGTCGCAGAGGAGGCGGGCGTTCGGCTCGCATTGCATCCCGACGATCCACCCATGGAGTACATGCGTGGGCAGCCGCGGCTGGTTTACCGTCCCGAGCTTTACCAGAAGGTGCTCGATCTTCGGCATAGTCCCGCCAATCAACTCGAGTTTTGCGTGGGCACCATTGCCGAGATGCCTAACGCCGATGTTTACGCCGCAACCGAGCAATACGCATCAGAAGGCAAGATCGCCTATGTCCACCTGCGAAACGTCACCGGTAAGGCGCCCTATTACAAGGAGACCTTCATTGACGACGGCGACATCGACGTACCGCGAGTTCTAGCCCTCCTTCGTATGGCAGGATTCGATGGCGTCATTATCCCCGACCACGCCCCGCAGATGTCCTGCGGCGCCCCTTGGCATGCGGGAATGGCGTACGCAATGGGATACTTGCAGGCCGCGATCGATACATGCCGCAAAGCGTCGGAAAGCGAGGGGCCGCTAGCTTAAACTAATTCGCCGCGGAAGGGTCGCCGGTAGGCGGTGGCGCCAAATCCTCATCGTCCGGCGCACCAAGAATGCCCGTGAGGTGTGGCTTCAACGCTGCGGCCCAAAGATCGTAACCCGTCACCGAAAGATGCAGGCCGTCCACCGTCATTCCGTCGTGAGGCCGCCCCTCGCTGTCAGCGAGTTGGTTGTTGATGTTGATGAAGCGGATACCGTGTTCCTTCGCCAGATGCGCGAGTCTGTCGTTGATCGCGGAGATCACCGGATTGGCTGTCGGATTGTCACCACGTGGAAAGACGCCTGTCAGGAGGATTGCAGCCCGCGGCGCCTTCTCTTGGCATGTCGCCAGGATCGCCTCGATGCCAGCGACAACTTCATCGGCCTTGGCTTGTCCCTTCATGGCGTCGTAAGCGGCGCCGCCGATGTCGTTCGTACCAGCCTGCAACACAATGACTTTGGGATTCACGCCGTCCAGCTCGCCGTTCTGCACTCGCCAAAGGACATTGCGTGTCGTGTCCCCGCCCCAGCCGAAGTTGGCGGCGTTCCAACCATGGAAATGGGACCGCCAGTTCTCGTAGAGGTCGGAGTAGGCCCTGTCGGAGCAACCCCACCGGCGGGTTATCGAATCGCCAAGAAAGTAAACGTCGATCCGACCCTTTCCGGCCTTGTCGAGGAGTTGCTCGTGAGCAATCTTCGAGTTCTCGTCTTGGCGCGGCAGCGATTGGAATTGGGCTATCGCGTTCACGCTCGTCGTCGCCATCAGAGTTATCAGGCTTAACCGTAGAAGAGACATCGATTCGGATCCATTCGCTAAGGTTCTGAACCTGAGTTGAGTAGACGTCGCACGTTCGGCCGTGAGCCGTTTGCGTTGTAGCAGAGACTATCGCAAACCGCGAAGCAAGCCATACGAAGACTCACTTGAAGTATCGCACCAATAGGGAAGAGTTGACAATGATGAGCCCGATCACTTTCTATGCGGTGACGATTCGAGGGGTCGTGGCTATCCTAATTGGGACCCTCGCACTGCTTGATACCGCTGTGGGCGGGGGATTTACTCTCATTGCAGACGGTGAGCCCGCTGCGATTCAGCTGGACGCCGCGGCTCCCGCGGGCGTGCGACGCGTGGCTGAATGGTTCGCAGACGACGTGGAGAGAGTTGGCGGAAAGCGACCCGCCATCGTGCAAGGACGCCGGCCGGATGGTCTCGCTCTCCTTGTCGGCGTGATCGGAGCAGGTGGCGAGGTCGACGACCTTGTATCGGCAGGCAAACTCGACGTTTCGCAAGTCCGAGGCGAACTCGAGGCGTCGGTCACGACCGTCGTTGGGGATGTCCTTGTGATCGCCGGCAGTGATAAGCGTGGTGCGATTTACGGAATGCTAGACCTGTCGCGGGAGATCGGTGTCTCACCCTGGTACTGGTGGGCCGATGTTCCCATCCACAAATCAAAAGACATTACGCTAGCAGATGTGCCACGCGTTAGACCTGCGCCAAGGGTCCGCTACCGCGGCGTCTTCTTGAATGATGAAGCGCCTGCCCTTGCTAGTTGGGCTCAAGAGAAGTTCGGCGGCTGCAACAGCAAGTTCTACGTTCATGTCTACGAGTTGCTCCTCCGCCTCCGCGGCAATTTTCTATGGCCCGCTATGTGGGGGCGATCACTCTTCGACGACGACCCCGAGAGCCAACGTCTCGCCGACGAGTTGGGGATCGTGCTAAGCACGTCCCACCACGAACCGATGCAGCGTGCGCACGTCGAGTGGGCCCGTTACGGGAAGGGGCCTTGGGACTATGCCAGCAACGGCGAAGCGTTGCGGGAGTTTTGGCGGGAAGGCATCCAACGGATGGGGGACCATGAGAGCGTCGTCACACTCGGCATGCGCGGCGACGGTGATATGCCAATGACCGACGAGGCGAACATCGACTTATTGCAGCAAATCGTCAGCGACCAACGCCAGATTCTTAAAGAAGAGTTAGGCCGTCCGCCAAGGACCCAACCCCAAGTCTGGGCGCTCTACAAAGAGGTTCAAGAATACTACGACCGCGGGATGAAGGTTCCGGACGACGTGATCTTGCTGCTCTGTGACGACAACTGGGGGAACGTCCGTAGGCTGCCTAGGCCAACCGACCCACGGCATCCAGGCGGTTACGGCATGTACTACCATTTCGACTACGTAGGTGACCCACGAAACTACAAATGGATCAACACTAACTCGAGTCCTCGGGTATGGGAGCAGATGCACCTCAGCTGGGAGCATGGCGTTGATCAAATCTGGGTTGTCAATGTCGGCGATCTCAAGCCGATGGAGGCGCCGATCGACTTCTTCCTGACGATGGCGTACGACCCCGATCAGTTCTCCGTCGAGCAGATTGCGTCTTCGATTGAGTGCTGGCGAGAGTCATGGTCGGAAGAGCAATTTGGGGCCGAATTGGCGCAACCAATTGCGAATCTGCTAGCTCGCTATGAGCACCTGGCGGCACGTCGTAAGCCGGAGCTTCTCGACGCTAAGACGTACAGCCTCACTAGCTTCAACGAGTGGGATCGGGTCGTCGAAGAATGGCGAGCACTGATGGATGACGCCCAGAGTTTGGAGAAGAAATTGCCGGAAGAAGCTGGGCCAGCTTACTTCCAACTTGTCCTGCACCCGATCTTGGCGTTCGGGAATCTCCATGAGATGTACCACGCCGTAGCGAACAACCAGCGATTCGGAGCAGCAGGCAACCCCGCTGCGAACGACTTCGCCGACGACGTTATCAAGCATTACGAGTACGACGCCGCACTGACGCGCCGCTACCACGAGTTGCTTAATGGCAAGTGGAACCACATGATGGCCCAGACGCATATCGGCTACACCTATTGGCAGCAGCCGGAAGTCCAGAAGATGCCTGAGGTGCTACGGGTGTCGCCGACAGCCCGTTCTAGAGAGGTAGAGACATCAGACCCACGAGAAGAGTTGGCGGAGGAGGGCGCGAGCGGGTTTCTCGAACGAGACAACTACATCTCGATCAATGCGGCCAGTTACTCGAGAGCGACTGAAACGGATGGCGTCCGTTGGGTGGCTATCCCCGGGCTCGGCCGCACCGGCGCAGGGGTCATCGCATCGCCCGTCAACGCGCCATCATCGCCCGCTGGCGCTGGCCCTCGACTCGAGTATCCGATCTGGCTGAATCAAGACGGCGAGGTCACGGTTGACCTCTTCCTCTCTCCAACGCAAGACATCTACGGTGGGGACGACCACGGCATCCGTCTTGCCGTTTCTATCGATAATCATGTGCCCGTCGTGCTTGACATGCATGTTGACCGCAGCACGAACGAGCGGAATCCTGGTCCTTGGCGTCGGCATGTCGCGGATGCGATCCACATCGTGACTTCCCCGGCGATAGAGATCCCTTCTGGGTCTCACACTCTGAAAGTGTGGAGAGTGGATGCGGGACCCGTGCTGCAGAAAATCGTTGTCAAGAGAGACGCATTGCCTGTCAGCTATTTGGGCCCACCCGAAAGCAGGATGCTGGAGTGAGGAGCCTGCGTTGAGGTGGGTATCGCGAAAGTTCTCAGGCCCCGGCCGCTGTCATTTGGCGGAGCGCTAGCAGGAGAGTGGAGCTGACCAGTAGAATGATCCACTCACCGATTGCGAGTTGGACGACCATGCCGTGCATCGCGTCGTACAGGAAAAAACTCGCCGTTCGAAAAGCGACGATTCCACCGTGGACCGCCACACACGCCACAAGGCCGTAGACAACCGACTCGGGTCGAAATGCGAAGATCGCAAACATGATCCCCATACCGACCTCTAGTCCGCCGTAGACCGTCATAAACTCCGAGCGGCCCGCTTCGCCGATTCGCTCGAACCCAACCTTCTTCGAAGTGGTGGACGGAGCGACAGCACACCAAATGCCCAACCCGATGTAGAGGATCGCAAGAACGTACAAGAATACTCGAGCCGCGACGATCATCACGCTTTCCGGGTGAGTGAGTCTTAAGTGGAAACCGGCCGACGCCGCGGTTCCGGCGCTGGGCTATCAGAGTCCTCAACCGATTCGTTGGATAGCTGCGGAGCGGGTTCGAAGAGGTAATGAGCGACCTGCCAGCGAGTCCCGCCCTCGTAGCGAAAAAGTTCGGCGCATGCCATGAAGAACATTCGCCACCTCTGCAATGCGACGAAGGCGGCTTTGTCGGAAGCCACATGTGGCCGAAGGATCCTAACTAAAGCACGCTTCGAGCAATTGAGGTTCCTCAGCCAGTCCTCGCAAGTACGCCAATAGTCCAGACCGCTTACTCGCCACTGTTGGACGATTCGCAAGTCCTCGTCAAACTGCGCGAAGAGGTCGGCCGAAGGCATCGTGCCACCAGTAAAAAAGTGGCGACCCATCCAGTTGTCAGCGCCTTCTGTCTCGAAGAGATAGGGCTCGCCCTTGTGGCAGAAGACGTGAACAAACACCTTCCCGTCCGGCGCGAGCCAGCTCGCGACACGCCGGAATAACATCGCATAGTTGCGCATGTGCTCGAACATCTCGACCGATACGATCCGGTCGAAGCGCCTTTCGGGTTGGTAGTCCACCATATCAGCAGTAACGACTTGCAGATTCTCTAGGCTGAGTGCTGCTGCCCGGGCTTCGATATACGCTCGTTGACTGTGCGAGTTGGAGACAGCCGTGATCTCGGCAAGGGGATAGTTACGCGCCATCCACAGCGATAGCGATCCCCAACCGCAGCCCAGCTCAAGGATTCCCTGACCGTCGGCGATCCCGGCCCGCTCACAAGTGAGCCGCAGCATCGCATCCTCTGCCTCCGAAAGCGATGTTCCGGGACTCTCGTAGCGACAACAGCTATACTTCAGCCGCGGGCCGAGGACGTGCTTAAAGAAGTCGGGTGGGGTTTCATAGTGCTGCTCGTTGGCGGCGTCGGTCCGAATGGCGAGTGGCGACGAACTTAGGAGTGCGACGAACTCAGAGAGGTCCTTTGGCTTACTTTGTGTCTCAGCGACACGCCGACTTAGCAGCCGTCGGATACCGTAACGAATCAAAGTGTCGGGAAGCCATCCAGACTCGGCGATAGGAATCAAGTTCATAAGAAGGATTCGGCTTGTCGCTTTCGCGAAGGTCCTAGAATGGCTGCAGGACTTTGCCCAGCCGCATGGAGACCGTTATGTCATCGGTGCTTATTGGCAACCTATTGGCGATAGCCGTCATGCATGCGCTCGTCTGGCTTTGGAGCCTCCGACGCCGTGACGTCAGCATTGTCGATCTATTTTGGGNNGATTCATCGTGATAGGTTGGCGGACGCTAACCGTCAGCGACGCCTCGTCCCTTTCGTACCTGCTCGTGACGATGGTGACAATCTGGGGCGTGCGGCTCAGCGGCTACCTGACTTGGCGGAATTGGGGGAAGCAAGAAGACCCGCGCTACGCCCGGATGCGAGAGCGTTGGGGCAAATGGTTTCCAGTAACGAGTCTCGGCGTGGTCTTCTTGTTGCAGGCGCTGCTGAGTTGGATCGTAGCACTGCCTTTGCAAACGGGAATACTCCTAGGGGGCAAAATCGGCTCGATCGCCGTGGTTGGGGTGATGCTCTGGCTCGTCGGACTCGCATTTGAGTCGGTTGGCGACTACCAACTCGCCTCGTTCAAGGCCGACCCAGCGAATCGTGGGCAGGTGATGAACCGGGGCCTCTGGCGGTACACCCGTCACCCCAACTACTTCGGCGACTTTCTCGTTTGGTGGGGGATATACTTGGCGACAACGCAAGCAGGCTTTGTGTGGTGGACCGTCATCGGGCCATTGGTCATGTCTGTGCTGCTTCTGAGGATTTCCGGCGTCACCTTGTTGGAGTCCTCGCTGAAGTCGCGTCTGGATGGGTACGAAGCCTACGTCCAACGGACCAACGCCTTCTTCCCCTGGTCGCCGCAGTAGCTGCAGCGCAACGAGAAAAACCGCCGACAGGGCTGGTCATTCGTTGCCGCTGTCCTAGACAGTTAGACACGCCCGTTTCCGCGGTTATTCCTCTATGCGCAGAGCTGAAGAAATTGAATGGTTCCGTGTGGCGCCATTCTTGCTGCTACATCTTGCTTGCCTATCCGTATTCTGGGTCGGATGGAGCTGGGCCGCCGTCGGCGTCGCGTTGCTGGCCCACTTCGCACGGGTCTTCGCCCTGACGGCTTTCTACCACCGCTACTTCTCTCATCGGGCCTTCAAAACTAGCCGCCCGGTCCAGTTTCTCGGCGCCCTGCTGGGCAACGCCGCGGGCCAGCGGGGGCCGATCTGGTGGGCCGCTCATCATCGCCACCACCACCGGGCCTCCGACAAGCCCGACGACATCCACTCGCCGCATCAAGACGGGTTCTTGTGGAGC
>CAJNDV010000883.1:2778-16237 GCA_905221635.1 Symbiodinium sp. CCMP2456
AGTCAGACAATACAGGGTTTGAGGCTTCGGGCTTAGGACCAGGTGGTGCATTTTGTTTCAGTTAAAGAAAAGTACAGGTGGGGAGTTTAGGGTATATAGGGCTTCTATAAGGCTTCGATAAGGTATATAGACCTTCTATAAGGCTCCTACAACGGTAACTACCCACCTGAAAATGCCCCAGCCTCAGACCACGGCATGCTTACAGGAAGCCGCCAGGGCTGTCTCTGTGTGCGTGGTTGCTATTTCTAGTTGTTCAAATTTCGATGTTCATACGTACAGTTAGTATACATACATACATACATACATACATACATACATACATACATACATACATGTGTGTATATATATATATATATGTATATGTATATATATATATATACATATATATATCGAGCCCACAACTTTGATCACATCCCCTCTGTCTTTATCTGAACTCTGATGAGAATCGATAAGGCTAGATGGTGACAACAACACTCTTGTATGATGTCTCGCCTGCCCGAGAACAAACTGGGTAGCATTCAAAGCCCTCATCCCGAAGAACCGAGTCCCAGACAAGCTTACAACGAATCTATGCAACACGCTTTGTTCTAATTTCGCCGCACATCTTCCCTGCTACGTTTGTCCTGCATCTAGTGCACTTAACGGTGTCTAAATTCCCCCTTGCATCTACAAAGCAAGAGGTCTTTCAGTGACTTTCTTGCGCGCCCTCTAGGTCTACAAAGCTCATATTGTAGATCAGTGCCACAACATGCCGCACCTATTATCAATGTCGGCTGTGTGTCTGTGTCAAGTAATTAGGTCTCGTTCTTTTCCTGCTGTGCAACAATTTTGCTTCAAGGTTCATGGGATGTGGAGTGCCTCAGGGCTGGAGGCAGTAGGATTGAGCCCAAACCCGAAACCGTCATCGGGTTTTTACAGTTCGTCCCAGTTCTTACAAGCTGCTCCGCCCTATGCAACGAAGGCCCCTTGCGCCCTACGCTGAACCCCTCTGACTGGCTTCACCCAATTTCCTAGATCTTGGGTTTAGGGTTTAGGGTTTGGGGTTTAGGGTTTAGGGTTTAGGTACAGCCTGAGCTTAGAACAGCGGTACCCCTTTCACATAATAAAACCCCTCCTAGGAGTAATAAGTGACCTCTCCTTCTACGAAACCTGGGTCCTTGGCCCCATAAGCCCTAAACCCCTACTTCTATGAAACCCCTAAACCCCAAACCCTAAACCCTACACCCCACACCCCTAAAGCTGGGTCCCTGGCCCTTAAACCCTCAACCCTTGTTTCCAGGGAATCCCCCCAAAAGGGCTCCCCGGCAGGTGGTGTTGAAACTCTAAGCCCTTAACCCCGAATCCCCCAAACAGGGCTCCCCGGCAGGTGGTGTTGAAACTCTAAACCCTAAACCCCAAATCCCCCAAAAAGGGCTCCCCGGCAGGTGGTGTTCAAACCCTAAACCCTAAACCCCAATCCCCCAAAAAGGGCTCCCCGGCAGGTGGTGTTTAAACCCTAAACCCCAAATACCCCCGAAAAGGGCTGCCTGGCAGGTGGTGTTGAAACCCCAAACCCTAAACCCCAAATCCCCCCAAACAGGGCTCCCTTGCAGGTGGTGTTGAAACCCCAAACCCTAAACCCCAAATCCCCCAAACAGGGCTCCCTTGCAGGTGGTGTTGAAACTCTAAGCCTTTAACCCTAAAATCCCCCCAAACAGGGCTCCCTGGCAGGTGGTGTTGAAACCCTAAACCCTAAACCCCGAATCCCCCCAAACAGGGCTCCCCGGCAGGTGGTGTTTAAACCCTAAGCCCAAAACCCTAAATCCTAAACCCTAAACCCCAAATCCCCCCAAACAGGGCTCCCTGGCAGGTGGTGTTGAACAGAATCTGGGGATTCTCGTCGCTATCTCCATTGCAGGGCTCCTGAGCTCGCTCAGGCTTTAGGGTTTGTTAGGGCTTAGGGTTTGTGAGGGTTTAGGGTTTAGGGTTTGTAAGGGCTTAGGGTTCAGGGGTTGCGAGGGTTTAGGGGTTTAGGGTTTAGGGCTTTATGGGCTTAGGGTTTAGGGGTTGCAAGGGTTTAGGGGTTTAGGGTTTAGGGTTTGTACGGGTTTCGGGCTTAGGGTTTAGGGCTTAGGGTTAGGGTTCAGGGTTTAGGGTTTGTGTAAGGGTTTAGGGTTTAGGGCGTTGAACAAACCCCTGTCCTTCCAGTTCCCCCTAAAGGTCCCCATGCGCCTACGTGGTGTACCCGTTTATGCATTGACGTGATGAAGAGGAACATTACAGAAAGAGCACCACAACTAGTGATCTGTCACAGTAGATGTGCTAATGCTTGGTCGTGATTCTCGTCATCGCAGAGACGGGCACGAGGAGATTGACATGCAGCTCATATTCTAACCCTAAACCCTAAACCCAAAACCTGAATTCAACGAGTCCCAGGCCTCTAAACGCAAACAGTCAGCGGGTCCTTCCGCGGGAACCAGTCGAGATAGACTCGAATGCAGCTACCTGGAACGCAGTCACCATGTTCCGGCCGTTTAAGGTTGTGCAGGCTTTAGGGTTTAGGATTTGGGAGTTTCCGAAAATAGGGGACCCTAATATAGTACCCTAAATACTAGGACCCTTATTATAAGGACCCCAAAATAAGGTACCCTAATTTTTGGAAACTCCCATTTCGGGCTTTAAGGTGTTGTGGCCCCTTTGGGCCGCTTTTGTCAGCTGATACGGTTTAGGGTTTAGGGTTTCTGGCTACTGATACTCGCAACGTCGGGATTTTGTGCTTCGGTCTAGAGGAATCCTCGAGAACACTGGCGGAAAGGCGCTAAGCTGCGCGAAAACGGACATCGGATCCAGGTTAGAGGTAGGGCTTTATTAGCGTTAGGGTTTAGGGCTTTAGGGCTTTTTTTGTAGTGTCAGGCTGATCCGAATCGGGGTCTTCAAGAACCGACTTACAACATCTTACACTCCCAGCTGATTAAATCTCCTACCCAGACCTTCCAAAATCCCTTTACTGAGAAATACTATATTTTCGTTCATAGTAGGGATCCTACTACAGTGTAGGGTATATTCACTTTCCTGAAATAAGGAGATATGGGAAGGTCTGGGTATGCCTAAACCCTAAACCCTATAAACTCTAAACCCCAAACCCTTAACCCTGAACCCTCTAAACCCTAAACCCTGAACCCTGAACCCTGAACACTGAACCCTAAAGCCTAAACCCCCCTAAACCCCCCTAAACCCTAGACCCTAAACCCTAAAAACCCTAAAGCCACCCTGATTGCAGAGGAACCTGGCAGGTGATGGCAACGATTTCGGCTCCACTCGCCGATGCGGTCGCCAATTGGGCACACTGTCTCCTCAAGGTGGGTGTCGGGTTTAGGGCTCAGGGTTTAGAGGGTTTAGAGGGTTTAGAGGGTTTAGAGGGTAGAGGGTTTAGGGTTTAGGGGGTTAGGGGTTTAGGGTTTAGGGTTTAGGGTTTAGGGTTTAGGGGTTTAGGGGTTTAGGGTTTAGGGTTGTGGGCCAAACAGTAGCTCAGGGCTTGTATGCCCTAGAATGTGCTACTGCTATGCAAATCTGAATCTAGGGTTTTGGGATGAACATCAGGGCGAATATGATTTCGATAAGGTTAGGGGCCGTTGTACTGTATCGGGACAACTTAGTCAGATCTCTATGCTACAAACCTTTTTGGTACAGCCCAAAGGTGCCAACTACAAACCCGCAACATTCAAACTTTCCTCATTCCATGGTCTTATCCTTATGGGATCCAGGATTAGGGGGACCCTTGGGGATATAAACCCTCTCAATAAGGTCCTTCCCTAGTACTGGCTAAGACTTCAGAACCTTTACAGGGCCAGCCTACGAACCTGATTAGACCCCAGTGGACACCGCGATAAAAGGACCTTCAGAACAAGCTCTCATGCGCGTACCCAGGACCCTAAATTATACATTCGGGCTCTGCTGCTCGTGGCTGTAAGGCTTTTCAGTTTCTTGGATCCTTCATTCTGAATCCTCACCTAACCCTAAACCCTAAACCCTAAACCCTAAACCTTAAACCCTAAACCCTAAACCCTCCCTACATTAGGGACCCAGACAAGCACCCAAACCAAAAAAACCCAAGGTTTGGACATCCCGGGCACCCTCTTTCAACTACGCCAAACAAGGCTGGGATGTATCCCCCAACAGTTGGGGATTAGGGTTTAGGGTTTAGGGTTTAGGGTCCTCCTTCTAAGAAGCCCCTCCTTCTAAGAAGCCCCAGAGTCAAAATATAGGGGCCTTAATACTTAGAGTTGGGTTCCTTCAAAGGGATCCTTAAAGGGTTCTACATGGTTCTACAAGGGCTACTATAAGGGTTTAGGGTTTAGGGTTTCGGGCTTGGGGAGGAGGACGCTGTGGGTTCTTGGTTCCCGGGGCCTGGACGCAGGATTTATATCATCAGTTGTGCTTAACCAGCGAACTTCACTACTGGCAATGCCAATGCCATTGGCTGGCGCTGTGGGAACTAAACAGGGTTCCCACAGCGTCCTCTTTTGAAAAGCTTATGCTTGCGAGCTGCTTTGGTTCCTGGCACATGCGAGCTTCAGAAACTGAGGAGCACCAAAGCCCCTATTTTTGCCGTTTAGGTCCTAGGGGCTGAGGGCTTAGGTACCCCAGACCCCAAACCTAAACCCCTAAACCCCTAAACCGTAATCCTAGCCTCCAATGTACCGCCACTTCAGCCCTTCGATCTTTACGGTCCAGGCCTTCGGGCTTTAGGGTTGCGGGGGTTAAGGGCTTAGGGTTTCGGGTTTCTCAGGGTTTATGGTTAGTCTGGAGTCGGGTCCCTTTAAATATCCTTTTTATAAGGGCGCCGTACTATTTTGGGGACCTGCAAAGGGGACCCTAATGTAGAGAACTACTCATGTAGCGATTAGGGTTTGGGTTTCGAGTCTCGGGCTGAGGCGCTCAGAGCCTCGAGGTTTAAGGATTCTGGGTATAGGGTTTAGGGGTTTAGGGCTTTAGGGGGGTGCTTTCATGTGGTTCTAGAGCTTTGTGCTTTCTGGTTCAAGGACCCACCGGCCTTGTAGACATCCATGGAATGCGAGATGGGTGTGCCAGGCCTTGGCAAGTCCCATCAATGCGGAAGCATCTTCAATCTTCATCCTAGAATCCCCGCCCTCGTACAGCTGTAGCAAATGCAGGGCCAATCAACTATAGTCACACCCCGAGGTCAAATTAAAAGCTTTGCAACAGCAGATCGGTCAAAAGCTACCAGAAGACCACTCTTTGCCTAATCCGCACTACAAGGCCCAAACCACCCCAGAAGGCACGGACAATACAAAGACAACGTGTAAGGACTCACCAGCCGCTGAACACTAAACCCCAGACCCTACAGAACCACGAACCCTAAACCCCAGCCCTCGCTCCCAAAATTCCAACCCCTAAACTTACTAAACCCTAAACCCTAAACCCTTAAACCCAAAAACCCAAAACCCAAAACCCTAAACCCTACACCCAGAACCCGAACCATGAAGACCCAACCCGAAGAACACCCTGCCAATGTCCAGGCTTACCATACTGGGGTTATGAATCTGGTAACTAAACTTATAAGTAATTATAGCACCCCCCCCCCAGTCAGAGTATACCTATAACTGTACTCAGGCAAACCGTAGGAGGCCGGCAGCTGGAAATACCAACCGTCGGAGCCGGTGACAGCCACCTCAAGGCGGGAGGGAAGGCTTGGGGTTTAGGGTTTAGGGTTTAGGGTTTAGGGTTTTGGGGTTTATGGTTTAGGGTTTGGGGTTTGGGGGTTTAGGGTTTAGGGTGCAGGGTATAGGGTTTAGGGCTTTGGGTTCTGGGTATGGGTTTAGGGCTTAGGGTTTTGGGGTTTAGGGTTTAGGGTTTTGGGGTTTAGGGTGCAGGGTATAGGGTTTAGGGCTTTGGGTTCTGGGTATGGGTTTAGGGCTTAGGGTTGTTTAGGGTTTTGGGGTTTGGGGTTTAGGGTTAGGGGTTTCGGGGTTTAAGTTTTAAGGGTTTAGGCGTTCTTTTTGTTGGCTGACCTGTTGTAACTAGAACATGAAACATGGTCAACCAAAACAGAACTACACTGGCACGCTGGAGCCTAGAGGTACTCCTCTAAGGGCACTAGCTACAGTGATGAGATGTTTACCTACTTATTCCCCGGGTTAAACCCTTAACCCTTAACCGTAGACCCTAAACCCTAAACCCTAAACCCTGAACCCTGAACCTTAAGACCCTAAAACCTAAACCCTAAACCCAATGGGATTCAGGGAAGGCTTGGCATTTTGGATTTAAGCCTCGAAGCGGGGCAGGAGTAGATTTGCGCGATGCTTTCGTCCGATACAATCATGGTTAAAGGAAACTACAGGTGGGGAGTTTAGGATATATAAGGCTTTTACAAGGCTTCTTTAAGGTATATAGACATTCCATAAGGCTCCTATAACGGTAACTACCCACCTGAAAATGTCCTAGACATGCGAAGCATACTGAGTACGGACTAGACATGCCTAGTGATACCAGGAAGCCAAGAACAATTGGAACAACATGAAGTCAGAGAAACGGCAGTGGCTAGAATCCTAAACCCGAAGCCTCTAAACCCTAAGCCTATCCGCCGCTTAGGTTTAGGGTTCCGGGATTTGGTCTGGAACACTCCACTCAGTGAGAGTGCTTGGACCGTGAGTAAACCCTAAACCGTGGCTCTAAACCCTAAACCCTAAACCCTAAAACCCTAAACCCTAAAGTCCTAAAACCCTGCACTCACAAATTTGAAGCCAAGTCTTTAGCCACTGACCCCTAAGAGTTTGTTACCGGAGCCATGACTTGGTTGAATACGTATCTGTATTGTATAGCTGAACATCTGTCTTGTATAATTAACAAAGAATATGTATGTATATATGTGTATATGTACGGAAAATTTCAGATAAAAAATATGTACTCGTACACAGATGTATGTATATATACATATCTAAATATAAAGACACGCAGCTATGATCCAGCCGAGCTGTAAGTGTCGCAGGTTCAATCTAGCTGCACAGAGTCCTTGAGCCTTGTACCCCTGGCGATAGGCCTCCTGAATCCGTCATTACGCCCTACACTTGCAGCGTGTAGGGTTTAGGGGGTTTAGGGAGATGTCTCCGCAGCCTCAAGCAACAAAACCTACATGAAGCTTTGAAACTCGAGCGACAACCGTGCTGACTGCCTGCTAAACCCTGAACCACGCCCGTATCATCCCTAGATGCACCACCCCAAACCATGCTGACTGCACAAATACATACATATACACACGAAACCCCGAATCACACCTGCATCATCCCTAGATGCACCCTCTATCAGGCCGAGTGCGAATTCTGCAAATAGAAGACACCAATAATACATGCTGCACTTGACGGCTATTTATGCTGCTCCAAACAATCCGAGCATGGCCAAAAACAGTTTCGAAACCCTGTAAACCCTAAACAAAAAATTGTTTAACGGTTAGGGGTGTAGGGGTTTAGGGGTTAAGGGTTTAGGGACACAAAGGCCCTGCTCCTCTAAGCTCCCTGGCATTGTCTCGCCAGACGTTGTTTGGCGCCGCGGTCCAGAAGCCAGCTGGCTCCTAGCATCAAATCCGAACCTGGAAGTACTGACAAAAAGACCCCTCACGGTTCAGGATTTAGCGTTTAGGGTACAGCCCCCAATTCAAACAAGCTTTAACCCCACACCTCAAACCGTATGGGTAGTTCTCTAAAATAGGGTCCCTTAGTAGTTCCCCAATATAGTACGGCACCCGTATAAAAAGGACCCTTAAAGGGGCCCTATTTCAGAAAAGTACCCATATAACCCTTCAGCCCATTCTACCCTCAACCATCCTTAACCCTGTAACCCTAACGCTAAGGGTCCATGTGCCCACATAGCATATACTTTGGCCTCAAAGTACCTACATAGGAAATAATTTAAGGCCAAAGTATATACTATTTGGGTACATGGACCCTTAGGCTAAGGTGAAGACCCGAAACCCTATATCACCCCATGGCCCTAAGCTCTATAGCTCGAGAACTCTAATGTAGGGGCCCTAATAATTAGAATAGGGTCTTGGAGGTTCCTTGTTATAATTATGGTATACTATATCCCCAAACCCTATTCTGATTATTAAGGCCCCTATAGACCATAGTATACTCGAATCTACAAGGACATACCATAATATACTGTCATATACTAGAAATTACTGTAACACACCATAGTATACTATCATTTACTAGAACATACAAAAGCATGCTACAACAGACGATAATCGTGTATTTATCTATATATATATATATATATATATATTTGTATTTCTGTACATGTATACCGGGGCCTAGGGTCAGGGTTCTGGGGTGCCCGAATTCGCGACCCTGAACCCTTAACCAAAAACCCTGAACCCCAAGCCGTCCTGATCGCTCTCCAACATGCCAGAAAGCAGCGGGATTGCACCGACCTAACAGGGAACAGCGGCGTAACGAGAGTAGGGTTCCCTTACAGGGTTACTATAAGATAAGGGCCATTATAACAGCATAATATAGCGGACTTAAGAATCGAAATAGTGTCTTATGGGGTATGTTATACTATAGTCATATCAAGGAACCCCCATAATGGTACATGTAATTCTTTCGGCCCCTATATTAGGCTTTCAGCTTGCTAAGAATGGCCCTTAGGGTGCCAGCCTCTGGCGCTCATTTATTGAGTTCACACATTTATTGGTCAGAAAACGACAGATTCTTTGTTAGGCTTGCTAAGGCTTACGTTCCAGCCATTTGGCTACCGAAATCGCAAGACAACTGGAGCACGGTGACCATGATCTGGAGCGGTCAGCAAAACTTGGGCACGGCAAAACCTGATGAGAGTTGTTGATAAACCCCAAACCCTAAACTGTTGTAGCCATCTTACAAGAAACAACGACAACAGCGAGGCAGGCAAAGTCCCCACTCCAATTCGCAGAATATCTGCTTACTTTCATGGGGAGGTTTCAGAAAAGAGGAAACTCTGCCATCTACCCACGACAGTAGGAGCCAAACTTCTAGGCACCCCCCCCCCCCTCTTAGGGTTGGGGTTTAGGGTTTGGGGAATCAAACAAACGGACCCTCTCATACACGGAACCACCGGCCCCGCCAACCCGACACAAGGGTAGTTCTCTAAGTTAAGGTTGCCCGTTTAGGTCCCCCAAATAGTACGGCACCCTTGTAAAAAGGCCCTGAAAGGACTCTAATTTAGAGAGCTATCCATATAGACTCCTGCACCCTTATGGCAGCCTTAGAGAAACCCTTGTAGATCTCGTTATGAGGAACCCTCCGATAAAGGAGCCCTAATTTAGAGAACTACCCACGTAGAGCCCTCATAGTACCCTTATAGAAGCCGTTTTGACACCTTGCAGATCCCTCGAGGAGCCCCTAAAAGGGACCCTAAACCGTAAACCCCAATTTAGCGAACTACCCTAAACCCTAAACCCTAAACCCTAAACCCTAAACATGAAGATCCTGGGTCCGGAACCGCCAGGTTCCCCTCGATGATGTTGTGCCTTAGGGTTTAGGGTTTAGGGTTTAGGGTGTAGGGCTTGGTGTTTAGGGTTTAGGGCTTGGGGTTTAGGGTTTAGGGTTTAGGGTTTAGGGGTTCAGGGCTTAGGGGTCTAGGGTTTAGGGTTTAGGGGGTTTAGGGTCTAGTTGCATCTTCCCAGGAGGAGTCTGCCGAAGGCTGTTTTACTTTTTGAGGAGAGAGGGGGTGAGTACCATTTGGGACTGCATGACACGGGTGCAATTGTGGGGTTTAGTGTTTACGGAGGCGCTGGCCTGGATTGAGGGTTGAAGTGGGGCCTTCAACGCATCTCAGGGCTTGGGGTTTGGGGTTTAGGGCTTGGGGTTTAGGGCTTGGGGTTTAGGGTAAAAGAGCTGCAGGTAGGTTTTCGGTGGCTGCAGAGCTTCAACGAGACTTCATTGAACAAACCCAGCAAAACGTCCTTGAACCGGCTTGTTTCGCCTTTCGCTTCACGCATGGCTTTGAAGTGCAGCGGGCAACGCGACCTCATGTAACCCCAAGGGTGCAAAGTAAAGGTGAAGCTACCGGTATCCCAAACCCTACAAAATAGTAGCTTATGACCTCTTAACTCAAGGGCCGAACCCTACAGAATAGCAGCTTGTGACCTCTTAACTAGAGGGCCTAACCCTCCCCCTTCCAAAACAAAACAGTAGGTTTTAGAGACCCAGGCAGGGCTACGGAATGATGCATTTTGGAGCTTGGGGTTCTTATATGGGGCCTAAATAATTGCCTATACTATTTTGGGGATTCCTCATTCTAACTATAGAATAATAAATATACTTGACCATACTACTTTGGGGATTCCTCATTATAACTAGAGTATAATATGTCCCAAAACCCTATTTTAATTGTTAAGGCCCCTATGTACTTTGGGAATAGTATAGCACGCCCCAGAACCCCTATTCTAATTATTAAGGGCCCCTATATTACAACCTGACAATAATAACCCTTACAGTAACCCCTATAATGGACCCCTTCTCTAATGATTAAGGCCCTTATGTCCCTAAACCCTAAACCCTACCCAAACCCTAAACTCTAAACTCTAAACCCAAAACTCTAAACCCTAAACCCTAAGCTCTAAACTCTAAACCCCAAACTCTAAACCCTAAACCCTAAACTCTAAACCCTAAACTCTAAACTCTAAACCCTAAACTCTAAACCCTAAACCCTAAACCCCAAACCCTAAACTCCAAACTCTAAACCCTGAACCCTAGGCCCTTATGTTAGGGGTTGAGCTTCAGGCTTAGAGTGTGGGCTCCCATGTTGCTTTGTGATTGGCCTTGGGTTGGCGCTGCTGACGGAGGGTCGTATGAGGGGTTTAGAGGTTTGGGGTTAGAGGTTTAGGGTTTAGGGGGTTAGGGGTTTAGGGTCTAGGTTTAGGGGTTTAGCAATATACGGCTGCAGAGAGAAGTAAAGTACTATATGGGACTATTCGGGTACTGGCCTTAACAACTAGAATAGGGTTTTGGGGGTTCCTTATTACATGTAAAATATCGTATACCTCAAACCCCATTCTTATTATTAAGGCCCCTAGATTAATGCTACTGTGGCAACACGGCAGCCGAGAAGTTTGAGCGCTTGGCTTCTCCATGCCAGTTTCCACGAAGAACCTGAGCAAACTGGTGCCTATAGACCCCAAACCCTAAACCCTAGGCCATAGGTATGCTGGCGAAGTAGTTGTCACACTCGTTTCGAGCCTCCTCGACGGGATTCAGGATAAGCCCAACAAGTTCGGAATCGACACTTCTAAGCCTACATACCTGAAGGTTCATGGCTGGTTTGGAGCAGGATTCTGCATGCTCTAAGTCAGGTGGGGCTGAAAACAATCATGATTATCCCTAAACCCTAAACGATTAAGGTTTTGCCTTGATTCGAACCCGATTGCAGCAAACCCGTAAACCTTTCAGCAAGCCAAGGGATTACAGGAACCACGTTTCCAGAGTCCAGAGTTCACCTTCATCTGTCTAACGTGCACGATTTACCTGCTAAAATAGTAGGCTATGTTGGGTGCTGAATCAGGGTCTATGGAAAGGGGCAGGTGATGAAATCATGACGGATTTTTCTGTACATACATGGGTACGTAGGCCAGTAGTCGGTTGTAAGTGGAGCTGGAAGTACCCTTGTTCCGTCAGCGATCCTGCGGACATCCCTACTCACGACCTATTCATCATCAAGTCTCCGACAGGTAAAAATGGGGATTGAGGTAGGGCACAGCCCATGAACTGGAGAGCAACTTCGGATTTAGGCTAAGGCTACAAGGTCTAGGCTGGTATAGAGCCTATGGTTTTGAGGTCGCGGCAGCAAGGTCCACGTTATTTTGGGTAGCTGTAGTCCCAAGACAAGTCCCCAGTAGATCAGGCCGTGGACCTCTTAGATGTATAAGTTTGGGGTTTGGGGCTGGGTTTAGGGTTTGGCCACCACTGTAGCCCTAAATCCTAGGTTTGATCATTAAACCCGACAGTGCTAGCTGGGCTTGCCAAAAACCCTCGATCCTGCAGCGGCTCTTAATGTACGACATAATTACCTGTACTATTTTTTTTTGGGGGGGGGTTCCTTATTATAGTGATAGTATAACGAGCCCCAAAACCTATTCTAATTGTTAAGGCTCCTACATTATCCGTATGCAGAGCTCTGGATAGTCAGAGAGCTCTGGATAGTCTGCGCAAGCACGGCCAAGAAGACCAAGAAAAGCCCTAGACCGTAAATGCCAAACTCTAAACCGTAAAGCCTAAACCCTAAACCCAAAACCCCTAAACCCTAAGCCCCAAAACCTAAATCGAGGGCGATTGTTGAGCTTAAGGGCTCTTGCCCTGAGGGCCCGCGGGGTTTTAGGGCCTGTTTAAATCAGACCTTGGGGCTTTCGAGTCTACCCTAAACCCTAAACCCTAAACCCTAAACCCTAAAACCTACACCCTAAACCCTGAACCCTAAACCCTAAACCTTGAACCCTAAAGGGCCTAAACCCTAAACCCTGAACCGTAGAGTTCGGCTCTCAGCATTGGGTTCTGCGGTCGCTTTGCGCAAACCCTGAACTTGAGACTCTAGGGCTCTCTATGTTTGCTGTCTGTTTGCTCAATGTTTATTGAGTTAAGGGTTTAGGGTTCAGGGTTGAGGGTTTAGGGTTTTAGGGTTTAGGGTTTAGGGTTTAGGGTTTAGGGGTTAGGGTTCAGGGTTGAGGGTTTTAGGGTTTAGGGGTTAGGGTTCAGGGTTTAGGTCTTTTTATGGGCTTCTGAGGTACTGGTTGAGCCAAGTGGCATGTGGCCGATGATGTCAAAGGCAACGTTGCCCTTCACATGGACATAGCTCGTGGCGTGGATGGTCAAAGCCTCGACAAAAACTGTCTCCGCCGGCCCAATACCCTGTGGGACCACTATACGCCTGCCAAGGACGTTACGCCAGCACTAGGATTCTTTCATTAAGGATGTGGGCTTTAGGGGCTTTGTGTGTATGCTACAGGCAAGGGGTCTTAACTATAGGAAAGCGGGTGCTGGTGTTGTACGTATATAGTGTTACTCATTACTCAGGCTCCTGTGTCATACCAGAAACATGAAGCTAAAGAAGGGGCCCAAACAATCGCAAAAGGAACTGTGTTTTAGGAAAGCAACATAAGAAGCCGTCGTTGTATAAAGTACTGGTAGACCCTGAACCGCGACCCCTTCAACCTACATGCCTCAAGACACCCAATTTCCCGGGGAAGCAGCACGCTGGAAGCTGTGGTGGATGGAGTTGTAGCGCGCATAGCAGGACGAACCGTACTCCTGCATCAAGTCGTTGGAAGATGTGTAATATCGGGGCCTCAATAATTTCAACAGGTTTTTGGTGGTACAAATAACTATTGAGGCCCCTAAATTATAGAGCGGCATCGACATCATAACTTTCGGGGGCTGCAGGTTCACGGTTGAGGTCACGGCTAGGGTTGGGGGGGTTGGGGGGGGGGGGG
>CAJNDV010000888.1:3235-15747 GCA_905221635.1 Symbiodinium sp. CCMP2456
GCCTAGGATAAGCCTAGGATAAGCCCAGGATAAGCCCAGGATAATCCCAGGATAAGCCCAGGATAAGCCCAGGATAAGCCTAGGATAAGCCTAGGATAAGGCCAAGACAAGCCTAGGATAAGCCTAGGATAAGCCTAGAACCTCTTTGTGGGCTGTGACTAAGTTTGGGGGAGTTAGGATAGGCCTCGGATAAGCCTAGGGTTAGGCTGGGAATACCTGGGGGAGCCTAGGCTAGGCTGAAGATAAGCTAGGCCAGGCCCACAACAAGACCAGAACAAGACCAGGACAAGGCTAGGACTGGAAAAGTAGGGAACCCGAACCCAGGACATGCTACAGTTTCGTGGGCCTGTCTATACCAACAAAGGTAGCCCTGAGATAAGTACTCCTTATCTACCTAGATATCCCCCCAAGGTAGCTAGGCGAAATCTAGGATAGGCTCAGGAGCACAGGCTTCCGCTGTCCTCGAACATCTTCTTGACCCATATGGATTTGCACTGCTTCGAGGGCGAAGCGATGAACCATTCCCCGTGGTGCTTGCTGGTCTCCTGTGTTGCAAGAGAGGCACGAGACAAACTACTGCATTTAGGCATGTGTTACACCCTCCACGGTTGTGCAACCATGCGAATGGCAGCAACAGTCCGACAAACAAAACGAAGAAGACCCCATCCAACTAAAAGCCGAAAGCATAACCGGCCCGATCAAAGGTCCCGCTGCTCTTGGTGGAGTACCCAGTCATCTGCTCCACCGGCGGCCTGCCTCTTGAGCTGGACCTCCTTCTTGTTGCTGTTGTCGACAAGAGTCTGGCCATGCACATTCATCCGCAGCACATATGCCTAGCGGCGGTTGGGGTGATGTTTTCTTTTTTTTTTTTTTAAGAGGGACGGAGTGTTCATTGCACCTGGGTCTTTGCCTAGACATAGACACCGGGCAGTCTTAGGAAAACTAGATCTATGCAGTGCTTGACAATACAGCTATGTACAGAGATGATTCACCACAACCCCGCCCACATCGAGCCCGGTGGCCAAAGCTGTCCATACCCCTAGAACTTCCTATGAACCGCAGACACAATACAACCGAAGTCGAAACCTAAGCAAGGTTCCTGGAGCTCCTCTGGTTCCTCGTCACTGGAGCTAGGGGCTTCCGCGAATTCCGAGGCGGTCGGGGCTGCTGTCGTAGAAGGGGGTCCCTCCGGCTTCGTCGGCTTCAGCCTCTGTGTGTAGCCTAGGCCACAGTCGCCACATGCAGCACGAGGAAGCCCACAAGCACACAGGCCATCGACGAAGTTTGTGGCTCCTGCAGCAAAGCTTGCTACAGCAACTCCCAGCTACAGCAACTTCATCTGAGGGGATATCACAAGCATTAGGTCCTGTAGGGCTCATGCCAGGCAACATGACTGTGGGAGCCCCTCCGACTCGCAAAGTAGTTGGAACCGGTGCTTGTGCTGGCGGGATCGCAACAAGAGTTCCAGGTGTGGGTGCACCAGGGGCAGCCTCAACTGCAGCAGTTCCTGGCCCGGTGGTGAGGGTAGGAGCAGGGGCAACTGGGCCGGGGGGAGAAACCCTAGGCGGAGCATCTGTTGCAGCCCGGTGATTCTGGGCAGGCACGGGCTCCGGATGTGCATCCACGGCGGCGGACTCGGGCAAGTGATGCCTCCTGGCTCGAACGGAAAGTAGGACGGAAATGTGTTCCCGTGCCATCACTTCCTGGGGCATTTGGTTCAGGTTGATGTTAGGGCCAAGGATAGTGTCGCAGAACAGCACTTGTGGGGCGAGACGGCTTGCACCTTAGGAACAGTGCCAGGAAGCAGTGGGTTACACATGTGTAGTGTCTGAAATATGAATGAATGGATCTGCTAGGAACATGCAAGACTATCAAGACGACTGCCAGGATACTTGCACTGTCAACGATGTAGCAGCGATAGTTCTGCTTGGACAGACGAAGGACGTACTTCGTGTTCGCCGGATCCACTAGCCTGTTCGTCACCTCGGCCTCCACGAGTCCGTTGTCCAGGTAGTACTTGCCATGGCAGCGGTTGAGTCTGTAGCTGTCCTGCACAACAGCAACCAGGGTCAGGCGCAATGGAAAGCCTCCCCCCCCCCCACCCCCGGCCGAGACTCACACACCAAAAAAAAAAAGACAGCCTCCAGAAACCCCTAGCCCTCAGCCTTTGGAACATCAAACCCCCCTGCATTTGTTGCTTGGTGCTAGCAGACTCTGGACCCCTGAACCACAAGCCCAGACCTTAAGGTTAAATACCATAGAAGTTCGTGGCCCTATTGCTGTAACCTGCTGAGTACCTAAACCACTCAGTCTTAGAACCTCGCAAAACCCAGACTATGGCATCGAAGCAAGCATGTTCTCATGGGGTCCTGGCCCCGGTACCAGGCCTGGCAAATGAGATGTATGACCTCGCCTGTCATATACTCACCGGGTCTCTCCCGCCTGTCGTACTCTTTCACGAAGTCATCTGCGGTTTGGTCTGCATCCTCTTTCCTTAGCATGCATGTAGGCAACAAATACGAATGCATGCAAGGAACAGCTATGAGTGCAGAGCTGGTTTTCCTACGACACGACGTGCCAACCTCAGTGAAGACAAGGTGCTCCTGTGCCGTAAGCTTTTGATTGGGGTGCTTGCCCCAGTAGAAGAAGGCCATGGAACCCATGACCTCTAGGCTTACCGTCTCCAGGTAGGCCTTGTTCGCATAGTCGCCCTTAGCACACATGAGGGTTGACCCATAGCATGCGAATGCACACAGGACAGAAGGGATCCAGCTCACATAATTTGGAGTTCGGGTGCTCCGGACTTGCTGAGCAAGGTCACCATGATGTGGTCCTGCATTAAAATGTAGGCGAGTTGGAAATGACTGCCCCAGATGAGCTCACTTACACAAAAGCACCCCTGCAGGTCACTATCCACTAGGCTGCCCGGCCACAACGGCATTCCATGTCGAGGCATAAATGACCGTCTTGGAGCCAGCTGGTTTCTCCTTACGTCTCCGCTTGCTGGTTTTCCCCGGATCACTGATCTCCACTGCCACCTGCGATGCCGCCCCAGGAAATGCAGCAGCAGGCATGCCAGCGGGATTCGTGGGAAACACAGACCCCGGCATCCCCGGAACGGCTGAGGCTGACGAAGGCCCAACGGGTGCGGTCATCATGTGGTGCGGCATCGCAGCAACCGGGGCACTTGCTGGCATCATCCCGGCTGTACCACCAGGCGGCATCATTGCTGTCATTGACGGAGCCATAGGCATTGATGCCGGGCAAGGCATCGTTGGCATTCCTGGTGTCGCTGCAGCTACAGCCGCAGGTGCCTCCGGATGGCCGTAGCCGCCAAAGCTGGGAAGAGGAGTTCCTCCAGGCAGAGGCTCCATGGATCCAGACGGTCCTAGATGGGCCGGAGTGCAGCACTGATCCTTTCAAACTCGCTGCGAGGGTGCCAAGCAGCATGGCCTGTAGGCAATCTTGCAAGCTCGGCAACAACACAGCGAGACTGACACGACTGGTGTATGGACATGCAAACATCACTATTTTTCGAGGAATCAGCTCCGCTTGGCTTTAATTTTTGTTTGGCAACTAGCTAAGGCTAAGGAGGGCCAAAAGAAGCCAGTGCAATCATCTGGATCAGGGCAGCATTGTGCAAAGACCTCGCACCGGCCACTAGCTGTGCGGCCCGCTTCGGATCTCGAGTGCCTAACACCGGCACACCCAGCACTGATGCGGAAGCTTCAGTCACCGGAAAAGTCATGGCACACAACCTCGGATGTGGAAGGCAACATGTCACTCTTGGGATCGACACTCAACGGGTTTGTCAAAGCGACCACAGGATCATGGAAGCATGAGACAAGAGGCTTCTCTTTGTCTGTGAGCCACCTCGTGAAATGAGGATACCAGAATTTGCCGGTGGCAACATTGCCGTGGATGTCTGGAAGACGGCCGGAAACCGCAGTCCAAGAGGTGGTCCACTGTGGGTCATTCCCCAGCAAATATACTAGGTTTGGATCATCCGATGGTTTCTTGCCAAATTTCTTGACATATGTCGCATCCAGCCGTCGCCTCGCTTTCTCCTCGTGCTCTGTCAGAAGGTAGGACAGGTCAGTCGCTGTGGGACGATGCTTCACTCCTCGGGTGCCTGTCGTGTGCTCCGCAGCAACTTAATATGTGAATGTGTCAGAGCCTCTAGACTAGCGACCTCCCCCCCTAGAGCCTTAGTACAAGCCTCGCCTAGAAGCTATCGTGAACTTAACCCGGAAGCCAGCCAAGACGTAAAAAAAAAGAAGCTCCAGCATACAAATCCGTACACCGAGACCCCCAGCTCCTAGTACTTTGTTAACCTTGCCGCTTAACCTCAAAACAAAATCGGGGCCGCAGGCCTAACGAACCCCCCCCCCACCCTCCCCTCGCACATAAAATACAGACACCTTGAATGAACCCAACACTTTTAGGAGTCTATCATGCAAACACCACTACTCCCACCTCTCCCCTGTTCCTACATAGCTCCCAGGCAGGGCACGTGCAACCTCCATCGCCTCACATTGGACTTCGAATTTGGAGGCCACCAGATAGTCCTGGGGCCGTGTTCTGTGTTCTCTCCGGTTGTTGCATCGGATGACGTCGTACATCTTGACAGGGTCGGCCAGCCGTTTGCAGCGAGTCGAGGCAATAATCACATAGAGTCTTTTTCGGCTAGCACCGGTGTGCCCTACATCTGCAAGGTCTACCACGACAGGGTGGGTGGTGTACATGTCCGACAGCAGCCGATCCAGGGCTTGCAGCTCCAGCCCCTTAGATGGTGTATTTTCCAAGTTTGCTTTTTTGCTTAAGTCATGGGTCTACGAAATCACAACTTAAGGCACTGTAATAGCTAATCCCAGGCTCCGGAGAATTCTCTAGGACTGCCAAAGGAATCCCATAGCGCCGCAGCCGCAAAGCCCAAACAGCAAACAAAGCCCCGGAGTGGCTCTCGAAGCACGATCGCTGAAGCTGGAGTCGCGAGTTGTCAGTGGCAGGGGGGCTGCTGAAGTCAAAGTCCACTGTGGGAACATCACAGCTTCGTGCATGTGTCAGGCACGGCTGCTGTTGAATCGTGGGGGCACTCCAGATCTTCCGCCGCTTCTCACCGAAGCCTCATATGCCGGGGATCTAAAGTGTGTGTGTGTGTGTGTGTGTGTGCTTACACATGTCATGTACTCAGTAGACCTGATCTGTAACACGGAGCATGCTACAACCCTCCAGATTTCCAAGAGCTGTACCCCCCCCCCCCTAAATCCCCTCCAGAGCAAACACAGCTGACTCTATTTGTGCAGGTGGCTGTCCCTGGCATCGAATGTGCCGGATGGACACAAAGTCAGGACGTCTGCGAACATGCAAGGCTGGGTGTGCCTTCCTTCAACAGCCCGCTGTACCCAGTGGTGGTTGTCAATGATGCTCTGGCAGCATTGTTTCGACTTTTCCTAGGCAGTGCTGTCGGGCTTACTAAGACTAAGGCTGCAGCTGCTACCAGGCTTTCGGACATTGAGCACGATCTCAGACCCTGACCCACACAGCCAAGCACTGGAAGTCGAACTTGTTAGGCAGTGCTTTCGAACGGTTGACAACATTGGCCAAGATGGCCAAGGCCATCTCGGCTGTATACACTCCTGTGCACATACTGGAAGTGCGAAGTGGCCCTGCCAGCCCCAGATAAGATTCCTGAGCAAGCCGAGGCAAAGATACGAGTGCAACCCGGAGCTGCTTTACAAGCTAAGGGGCTCTAACCTTCTCGGGCTGCATATGCTCGAGCACGCATGCCCAGGATTCCTTCCACATCGCAATCGAACCAAGGCTGGCTGGTCAGCTGTCCAGCTTGCACCTACCTGCCCGCCTCCAGTGCATGGCATCGCTGGCCCAGCTTGTTCTCCCGTTCGACGACAGCAGGGTCCTGCCCAGATTCAGATTTCTGTTGGGAGATCACGAACTAACTACAGTGACCTAGATTTCCTCATAAGGCCACAGAATGCTCAGAGCTCCATACGACATGCTGCGACTGCTTGCAGCTGTAGACCAAGGAAGTCCTCCTCCGGCTGGAGAAGCACGTGAGACTGATCCGTGACTGTCTCCAAGGAGCTAGACAGCAAGGAAAACGACCGTCGCATTGGGGGGCAGCTACAACTAGGCAGCCTACAGCAGGCTTCGAAAGGACTCGGGGCCCTGTATCGTCGTTTTGCCTGCAGGGCTGTTGCAACACCCTTGTACAAGCCTGATGTTGAGAGCTATTCCTCATGTGCGGCAAGCTTGCATGGCTTCAGCTTACTAGAGCCGACATTCGCAGTACATCGACACCGCATGCCATCGCCCAAGAAAGGATGTGCAATGCAAGGCTCTGGCCAGCGGTGGTCCAAACCCGCCAAGAGCCTTCCAAGGGCCTCAGGACGAGAACTTTGTGAAACTTGAATACATAGATTCCTCCTCAGAAACCTAAGCCCGGAACAAAACACCCAGAAGCACTCCGTCGGCACCTTGGCCACGTTGCTGCCATCCATGGTCACCTTCAGCACAACTTTCACATCGTGGCTATGTATATATGCAACATATATGCACAACACCTTCAGGACACGACGTGGAAGACACATTGATCTTGAAATTCTGCTCGCATCCTTTCAATGTACGGGACCTCAAGCCACACTCACACACAAGAAGTCAAGAAGTTACCCTTGCAAACCAGCCCTGTTTCACTACCAAGCTACCATGGCTTTCTGTGCGAAGGCTGACACATCCAGCTTCACGGAGTCTTGTTGAGCTCCGCTGATGAGCGATGCCTACGGGACAGGTGCAAGCCCCTCACAAAGTCTTGCCCACACAGCGACAACACAAAGCTGAAATTGCTAGCAGCCAAACCTCCCCGTGTCGTAGTTTGCGAACAGACTCCACGAAACTGGAAAGTGGAACTCGCCGACGAGGCATATGCCGCATCTGCTCCGCCTCCTTCGCCACGTCCAGACAAACATCATCCTTGACTGAACTCCAATGCAGGGGCCCAGGATTATAGCTATGGTAATCGGTTCTCAATGCTTGCCCGCAGAGTGTCCAACCGCTTCGCGAATTGTGCGAGCAAGCTAGCTGCTACACCTCTGGCAACTCGTTGCTCCTCCTCCCCAAGATCGGACCTTGTCTGCGAGATTCTGCGATGTTACAATGCTCCAAACGACAACGGCTTTCTAAAACAAGACACTTCCACGACAAATGCTGGTTTGGTCACTTCGGCGAGAAAGCGAAGGCTACAAAGTCCACCGCATGGGGGGTGTGGCTGGGGGAGGACACGAGCGAAAGCTTTGCATCATCCTCGGCCGGCATTAGCTCGCTACCAGCTAGAGCAATTTACTCCAAAACATACAATGGCACACTGGTTGCAAACCTGCTTCATGCAGAACAATGTTCCAAGGCCCTGGACCACTTTTGCACGAAGTAATCCCTCCTGGGGCAGTCCCCTCTGCCCCACAAAGCATCACCAAGCATGTGCCCTGAGACATTGATCTCAATATCTTGTACTTGGAAGAATCGCATCTCTGGCAATCGCACCGACCACACCCCTCGCTGAGAGACGCTCGAAAACAGGTACTTTAGCACCTCATGAACACGTGCCTGTGTCTGCGATCGCTTACCATCATGACCCAGCTGCCAAGCCAGCATAGCTATCAAGACTGATGTTGGAACGGTTCGTTCGGGCAGCTTAAGCAGCTGATCCGCATCAGGCCCAACCACTGGCATGTCAATGCCAGGCCATATCTGTGCATGGTACTCACGAACATGGTTTAGTGTATCCGGCTCGAAAAAATCCTTCTTCAGTTTCCGGCGTCTGGCAGCACATCTAGTGGCTTCCTTCACGTCCTCCCGTGCCGGACGTTCGCTGTCTTGATAGATGTACTTCAAGATGTATGCAATGGTCCATTCTTTCTGCCGCCCCTGCATGCACAATGATCTAGGGAGGGGGGGGGCGGAACACTCAAAACCCTTGCTTGGCCTGGACTTCCCAGACAGGAACAATCTCGTTGCCACATCGGAGCTGGCGTTCTGCTGTCACATGTGCCATCGCTCAGTTGCTAATTGTGTCAGGCCATCTATGTCAACTGGAATCCTGAAGCTATATACCTTGGAAAGTCCAACCCACTGCCTAAACAAAACCGATGCCGACACACCGCCACTGCTTTTTTTTTCTTAGCTTAGGGGGGTACAGGGTTAGGGTTCAGGGTTTAGGGTCTTTGCGAGCTTAGCTGCTAGGGGGGTTCTGAAGCGCTGGGTTTTCTGAAGCTTCCATTGTAAGCTGAACACCTGCAAACAAGGCAATTGCTGCCCTCAGCATGCAGGCAAATCAAGCAATACAGATACCCCGGATAATACAAACCTTCACTATCCATTGCTTATCCTATACTTATCCTCAAACTTCATGATAATGCTTGGATAGCAAAGGGACCCCCCCCAGGGGGACCCCCCGGCAGCTCCGTGAAACAGTGCTACTACACACAGTACAAAATAATGATAAGAATAATCTGGAATAAGAACAACATAACAACAGTAAAATAATGATAGTAGTGATAATCGAAATAAAACTAGCAAACATAACAGTACTTGCAATACTACTATCAATAAAAAGCCATCAGCAACCAGCATAGGACGAACACAAATACCGTTTATACCATAGCACTTATAATGAATGGCCCAGCGAGGGCTTCAATAACAACTACCACAAATAGCAGTAAACAAACAAACAGACAAACAAACAAACACACAAACACAGTTCCGACATAACACAAATGTGGTAGTAAGAAGAATCACAAAACAGCAATTGTGACAATGAGATCCCAACCGCTAACCCCCTATGCGGCCTTCCAGCAAAGAGAACCGCTGTGCCAAGGATGTCGCTGACTGTTCAGGGCCGCGGCAAGGTTTGGGATCTAACTTTCGGGTTCTACCCGGACGAGAGGGTGCAGCGTTTGGCGTGAGAATGGTTTAGGGGTCTAAATGGGCTTATGGGGTTTACCTATAGTCTCCATTGTAGTTCCTTTTTAGGGATGCCTCATAGAATCCTTAATATATAATTGGTTAAACCAAAAAAAGGGCTACAATGGAGACGGTAGGTAGGGTTCAGGGTTGAGGGGATACAAGACCTAGAGCGCGCCCAACAAAGCCCCCAACACGAATCACACCTTACACCCTCCTCGCGCGACACCTAAGATCCTCACACCCGAAGCCCTGAAAACCCTAAACCCTAAACCCTAAACCCTAAACCCTAAACCCTAAACCCTAAACCCTAAAACCCTAAACCCTAAACCCTAAAGCCCTAAAGCCCTAAACCCTAATTAAGCCCTCAAGGCCCTATAGCGCTCAAGCCCTGCGTGTGACCCCAAACCTTCCGTGGTCAGGGTTGAGGAGATTCATAGACGGGCCTCAATAATAAGAATAGGGTTTTGGGATATATTTAGGGTTTTGGGGTATATTCGACTATAATATAGGAACCCCCACAATAATGTATTGGCAATTATGGAGGCCCCTATAGCAGCCAGGAAATCCCAAAGCCCAGAAAAAACTCGAACGTGCACCTCTGAGTGCCCTCGCGAACTGTTCGTCAGAGATGTGAGCTGCTCCCTGCAGGGAGATTTTCGACGGGCATGGAGTCAGTGCTTCGGGTGCTGGAGGTGAAAGACGATTCCCGCGAAGTCTGCGTCGCCAAATCGGGTCTAGCTTGGAGTTGTGGTGCTCTTATCCTAAACCCTAGACCGTAAACCGCTGATGGCTTATCCTGCTGTGGCTTTCGTCCTGGCACCTACCGTCGACCGTCTCAGAGCCAGCATAACGTCTGCCACTTAGGGGTTCGGGATCAGGGCTTAAGGTCTACCCTGTGAGATGGAGGTGGATGAGGACAGAGATGCCCTAGTCACCTGGCTGAAAATTCGAAATGGTGGCTTTACATACAAGCCCGCATATGCTTAATGTTGTCACGTGGTCAACTTGTGAGACGACCAAAAAGTGCGGGCATTCATTTCTTATGAACAGTGTCGTGCATTATACCATCCAGCAACTCACACCAAACGCCATGATAGAACGAGACCTATCCTAGACCCTCCATCTACCCTCTATTAGACCCTAAGTATCCATTATTTGGGACCACATACCCCTATGCTTGAGGGTACAAGGAGGGTCATGGATATGTCCTGCTTAGTGTCAGCTTCCACCGCTCCTGCGGCTCTTGCGATTGCAGGCCCCCCTAAACCCTAAACCCTAAACCCTAAACCCTATACCCTAAACCCTAAACCCTAAACCCCTGCAACGGCCAAGTTTGCTGGTTTCTTCACACATTTGGGGATGGCTTGTATCAGCTCGTTCGGCAAGAGACTTTGACATTTAATGTAGGGGCCGTAATAATTAGAATAGGGTTTCGGGGGGGGTTCCCGATTATGAATTACAGTATACTATATTCCAAACCCTATTCTAATTATTAAGTCTAAACCCTAAACCCTAAACCCTACACTCCAAACCCTATTCTAATTATTAAGTCTAAACCCTAAACCCTAAACCCTACACTCCAAACCCTATTCAAATTATTAAGTCTAAACCCTAAAAAACCCTAAACCCTACACTCCAAACCCTATTCTAACTATTAAGTCTAAACCCTAAACCCTAAACCCTAAACCCTGCACTCCAAGCCCTATTCTAATTATTAAGGTCCCCCCAAAGTACGTCATTTACCCCGGCAGCCCGGCAGGTCTGAATGCTCGGAGCTTGCAGTGCGATGTTGCTGAGGGGACTGAGTTAGGGTTTAGGGTTTAGGGTATAGGGTTTAGGGTTTAGGGTATAGGGTTTAGGGTTTAGGGTTTAGGGTTTAGGGTTTAGGGTTTAGGAGTTAGCCTTTCACCGGCTTGTAGCCATGCCTCTGTCACCACGTTGCCGTTGCCTGTCTGTGCTCGTCGTCCATGTTTCCGGGTGCTTCTTCGCCCGGTGGTTCTTCTACTGTCTCCCATGTTCCACGTTTTGGGGGGGGGGGCGGGTTTCTGGTCTGGGAAGAGCCGAAAAGCGACCATACTTCTGTGGGGTTTAGGGTTTAGGGTATAGGACCGGTAGGACAAGACGAACACCGACCTGGTCGTCTTTTTTGATGGCTAGGACTGACAGTTTGGCAGTGAGAATTCTCACAGGAAGAACACCTCAACCCCAAAGCAGCGACTGCCTCGACATAGCCAAAAACTAAGAGTCTTTGTCCCTACCTATAGTCTCCATAGTAGTTCCCTTTTATTGGTTTTACCGTTATACCAATTATACATGTAGGACCCCACAAGGTTTCCCAAGAAGGAACTACGATGGACACTATAGGTAAACGCTAAAGCTGCCTGAACCGAAGCCTTCTTAAGAAGCCTACTCTGAAGCAGGGCTGGGCTTTCAGAGTACATGCAGGAGCACATCAGGCACGTCGGAATCAACTTCCCGCGTCATATATACTTTCAGACAAACACACTTCCAAGGTGACATGTCTTTTGGCGAGTAGGCAAATCCGGACTGACATCAGAGCAAGACTGATTCTCGGAAGCATTGGAGCATATGTTCGACTATTGATACAGTTTGACTATTGATGTAGCTGATCGTAAGAAATAAGATATGATTCAGATACTATGGAGAGCCTTCGACTGTTCTGAATACAGACAATTTCCGATTCCGAACAGACTTTGAAGATTTATGGACTAAGGAAAAAATTAACAGTACAGTACAGCGCACTGCGAGGACTGGCTATCTATGCAACATGCAGGTTTAATTTAAGTAGCTCATTTATGCCCAGTGACCACCAACCTCCAAACCCTAGAACCCCTAAGCAACCCCTAAACCTTAAACCCTCCTGATGCTAGGGCCCCAAAAAACCACATAAGCAAAAGTTAGGACAGGGATATCCCATAGAAACCTCCTTATAATGAAGCCCAATAAGGTAGGGATATCCCTATAAAAAGCTTATGCTTATGTGCTTTTGGGGTCCCCAAGATAAAGCAAGCCTAAACCCTAAACCCTAAACCCTAAACCCTAAACCCTAAACCCTAAACCCAAACCCTAAACCCTAAACCCTAAACCCTAAACCCTAAACCCTAAACCCTAAACCCGATAAAGCAAGAGCCGGGCTTCCAGACGCTCAGGCTTGCAGCCCACGGACAGCTTTCCCTTTCCCCCCCCCTAGGGGGTTTAGGGTTTAGGGTTTAGGGTTTAGGGGATGTTTAGGGGTTTAGGGTTTAGGGTTCAGGGTTGAGGGGTTTAGGGTTTAGGGTTTAGGGGTGCATGTACTACATACTGTTGATGATATGAATTCCTGCATTACCTTCAGGACCCTAAACCATGGGAATTATGGGTATATTCCTTATTCCGGGTAATGCAGGATTTATCTCATCAACCGTAGTACATACTTTGGCCTTAAGGTACTCCCTGTATAGGTACTTGGAAGCCAATGAAATATGAGATTTCGGATTATTTCGGTAGCTGTGTTGTCCTTTGGGGCTGTTGAA
>CAJNDV010000890.1:4164-16211 GCA_905221635.1 Symbiodinium sp. CCMP2456
TTTTTCTTACTACTACTACTACTACTACTACTACTACTACGACGACGACGACGACGACGACGACGACGACCACTACGTAGTGCTGCTTCTTCTGCTTCTGCTTCTGTGGCTGCTGCTACTACTGCTACTGCGACTAGCACCACGACCAGCACGACCAAAACGACCACCACGACCGCCACGACCACCACCAGCATCACCAGCACCTCTAGCAACGCCACCACCAGCACCACCACCAGTACCACCAGCAGCATCACCACAACGCTACTACCAGCATTACCACAAGCAGCACCAGCAGCACCAGCACCACCAGCACAACCACCAGCACAACCACCAGCACCACCTCCAGCACCAGCCACTTAGACCTCCACCTCCCGCACCACCCTTCAACACCACCCCCCCCCCGCCGCCGCCGCCACCACCACCACCACCACCACCACCACCACCACAGCGAATGTACTAGCGCTATGGTACTTGTGATGACAACGGTCATGGTAATGGGGTCGACTTCGCATCTGCTAATCCTGTTCCATCTAGACAGGCTTGTAAAGAAGAAACCGTCAACACTGGCAAACCAAGAGCCATGGCGTACTTAGACCGCTGTTGGGGGTGTTCCCACTCAAGAAGCCGCGAAAGCCTACATCCACAAGAGCTGGGATCGGAGAGAGGGGGTCTTAAGCGTCGCAGCACTTGGCATTCATTTCGAAAGCCTCGTCCAGTCTATTCAGCTGACGCTTTAGGGCTGAGGGTACTGAGACGTCGCGAGAGACCATCTACTTGATGCGAAACGACCTCATGCAATTTCAAGCTACTATCTCGGTCCCTCATCCTATCTACCTCGGTTCCGAAACACTAAGCCCAAGCTAACTCAACCGATCCAGTGGCACAAAACCCCTTATCACACCGTGCAAGCTCGGTGCTGGCGCCTGAAACCCCGGTGCTGAACGATCGCATGAACCTCTGACGAATCCTTGCATATCGTAACCACCATAGCCTAGTTTCTGCAGGATATAAGCCCTGACACAGAGGTGATAGCGTTATAAGTTCTAAACCACACCCTATACCAGGGTCGCGGACCTTCCACCCTGCGGGATGCCAGGTGTTCGCGGGAGAAATCGGCGAGCCTTTGGATTGGAATTGCCGCCCTGCGCCCAGGGGTTTGCGGTTCGGGCTATCCGTTCAATGTAACGGGGGGGTTCTATAAGGGTTCTACAGGAGATTTTGGTTCAGGGTGCAACTTGAGGTTCGGTTCAAGGTTCAGGTTAGGATTTTCATCTGTGGCCTATTAGCAGCTGTTTTGGGGGGGTGGCATGGAGGTCCTGACACAGAGAGTATGGGGTCCATATTAAGTGCTTCCTGGCAGGTTTGAGGTGAGGGTTACAGACAATGCGATAGCCAGGCAAACACCCGAAATCCAAGCAGCCTCAAAACAGGACCTCTGGTGTTTTGGAACCCTCAATAACCTCTGAAACACAGCTACAATTCATTAAATCAAGTATCCCTTATTATGAGAACCCTCAGTTCGGGTGGGAGCTGGGTTTCCGAGTCAGGCGCATGGTTTTTCAGGGAATAAAGTTGAAGTTTCGTTTGGGAGGGTTAGGGATTGGGGATTTGGGTTTGTAGGGCTGAACTGTCCAACTGCATGGCTTGTCATGAGTACATGTTGTGCGGGGTTGTGCAGTCATGAGTGCTGCACTGCTTCACGGCGACGGCAGTTCCGGGCGAGAGAAGCCTGCTGCAAAAAGGGCTGAAAGGACTTTCCTAAACAGTTGCGCTCACACACAACGCATGCTGTTTTTTGTGCGAGATGCACACTTGACTTGGGTTTTGGAGCTGGTTTGCCGCGACTTTCCGAGCACGCAATTGCGATTCGAAGCACATCCCCCGAAAGACGCCGCGTTGAATGTCCCACCCCCGGAACATGTGTTTTCATAACTTCACGGCATCCTGTTCCTGCAATGACGAGCCGTGGATGTGAGTAGCCCGGGCGTGTCACGTGCAAGAGTCTGTTTTTTTGCCTTGGGAGTGCTCAGTGTCTAGCCTCCCTCAAACCACGAGTACCAGGGAGCCCCATAGGTCTCCAGTTGAAAAGTAGTTTGTGAAGAGCATGTCTTAGTCTTAGTCAAGATCTCAGCTCGCAGGCGACCTGGGCAGTAGTGCATTGAAATGTCACCGAGCCCCCCTGAATGTAAATCTTGCCCAGTCCAGACTAGTCGACATGTGTCTCGTTGCTAAACTGGAACCTTTGGCTTGGCTTTAGGCTTTCGGCTCTAGGGTGCAAGCCCTAACTACTAACGGCCCTATCGTTTTCGCTCAATGTTGTGAGCTTTCCACAAACGCTCGAGCTTTCCTGCAAGATATTTCTGGAGGCTTGAGGGTTGCGGCTTCTGCTTTGGATGCAGAGAAGAAGAGCCACAGGACCCTGTGAAACCCGCGCAGAATTTCAAGCTACCCGGCCTTTTGCGCACTTGTCGGAACCCCCAGCTTCATGCGTCGGAACAGCATGTAGACGTCGCTTCTATCTTGATAGATGAGGGGGTAACCTATGTTCAGCTTTGGGCCATATATGGCCTCTTAGATTGCAAAAATGCGACCAAGCGCAAGCCCCATGCTGGAATCCTGACTTCCAGGCTATCACATGGTGTCGGCGGATCCGTCTGAGACGCGTTCGGTAAAGTCGAGCGACCTGTTCCAATGCATGACTCTGCATGCTTTCAGTTTGGCGACCTATAACAGGGTAGTTCTCTAAATGAGGGTTCCCTTTTTAGGTCCCTAATATACCACGGCACCCGTATAAAAAGGCCGTATAAAAGGGACCCCGGTGACTTACAGTAAGGGTACAGTTTGTAGCTCTGAGCATTACAGGCCTTCAAGACCACATAGAACGATACAAGGCACGTGGCTTGCTTGCATCATCCAGTTCGTGTCAGAGACTGAGGCCCTGGGATGGATGCTGATTTGCAGCAAAACAAGCAGAACACTTGCCGCGTAAACGGAAAGTTACGAAGACAGAAGCAAGAATTACTGCAGCAGCAAGACTAGCAGTAGTTGCCATTGCCCGAGTCCTCGTCGTGACAAGAGGTATGGTTCTGGGTCGCTCTTCGCGCTCGATTCTGGGCAGGGCCGGTCTGAATTCACACCAGTTCAGCCGCACGTTCTGCACCATGACTAAAGGAATTACTACACAGACTACTATAACTTGTATTAAAGTGAGTTAGTATTGGATAGGGTCTCAGGGTTCCTTGATAAAAAAGCACCCCCTATTCTTCACATCTGAGTCGAAGTATCCATGCGTCTACATTAGGCCTGAAAATTCTGCATAGGCCGCGAAGTAGCATCCCTGATAGCAGCTCCGGTTCGTGTCTTTCATTATGACCTTTCTCTAACCCTTGTATGAAGCCCTGATAGTGTCCCTTATTGTAAACACTAACCCTAAACCCTAAACACTTATATGCTCTAACCTGGAGAAGCCCAGATTGGCTGCCCTACAGTGTGGTCCTGCTCGTGCAAGAGCCGATCCCACACCGGCGGGAGGTGACTTCGGCTTTAGGGCTTAGAGTTTAGGGGTTTCAGGTTCAGGGCAATCATGGGGAGCCGGATGAAGGGCCCAGGGTTTGGAAGAGTCGAACATCGAAAGCGCGACCTCCGTGGTGTTCGCATATCACTGCGCGAAACAGCAGAATAGAAGTCTGGATTGCTGGGATTGAGGTTCAGACGCAAGACTCACCTAGACTCTGGTTTAGGGGCTTGTCTTTAGGGTTTTGGGGTCGTGAGGTTTAGGGAATTCAGGGTTGTGCCTAGACCTAGAGCCCCCAATGACTCCCAAAAATAGAGCACCCAAGAACATACTTTACGAGCAGACGGGTTAAGATGGGCTCCATTCTTCGGATCTTGGAAGGCTTTGGGTGCCCTAATGGGTACTGGTCTTTTGGGATTTTTTGGTAGAATCCAAAAAAACCCTAGGAAATGTTTGGATTTTGCCTGTGTCGCTAGTCAAAACCATTATATTTTCTAGGGTTTTGGATGTTGTACTGGAGTCAAAAAACTAGGGAATACAACGATTTCGACCTGCGACACCAACAAAATTCAAACTTTCCTTAGGATTTTTTGAATTTCGTTACAAAATCCAAGAGAACCCTAGAGAATACACTGATTTTGACCAGCGGCACCAGCAAAATCCCAAAAACTCCTAGGTTTTCTTGGGTTCTACCCAAAAAATCTAAACAAGACCATGGAAATAACAAAAAAGCAGAAAAGCGTTGCGAATCCAAAGATTCTGTAAGCATCTCCGGATTTTTGGGTTTCTGTAGCATGCAGTTGATAATTTCTTATGCTAGTCCGTCATTAGGTTCAAATGTGAACACAATTCAGTCGGATCTCGTGGCACAGTCTTGGGTATGCACAATTCGTTTATTGCGGTTGCACCTTCTTTGAAGTTTGCCTCGTTATGCTCCAAACCACAGACTTCGTGACACAGTTTTGAGTGGATTTGTGAGTTTCTGACAACAGCAGCGTCATCGGTGTTTACGATGGTTTCTATGTATTTTGCATATCGAAGAAAGACGGAGGTGGATCATGGCGGGTTGTGTGTGTGTGTGTTTGTGTGACAATATACATACAGATTGTATATATATATATATGTATGTGCGTAGGTAGGTACGTTTGTTTGCTGTGTGTATGTATGGGGCATGCAGCCGTTGGCTGGAGATTGGGTGTTCTCCTCCCTTTGTTAACAGCTTTCACACCATGGACCGGGATAGCTTAGGAAAGGTATCAAGGAACAGTTCTTCGAGCCTGGCTCAGCTTTTCAAACCCACATTCAGCACAAGGCATTGGACACAGGAACTTTGGTGGATTCGGTTTTGCGGTGAATTTTGATTCTAAGCAGCTCTGGTGACGAGCTCAGGTGGATCTGCGCAAAAAAAAAGGAGCCAAGCACACTTCAGAAGGTGGTCACTATCCCTGCGGTTTCTTTCCTTCGCCCCAAGAGCTGGATTCCATTCATACACTTCCTGGTGTATATGAAAAACAACTACAGGGAGATAGAACTTCACGCACGCCATGGAACCACAATACCTTGTCTTTACAGATGGCAGAAGCAGTGCCACCCGCCATCAAGAAGTACATGGATAAAGAGAAGATCATTCGTATAAGTGGCCCCATGCATGTCTGTAAGATGTGGCATGGTTCTAATTGGAAGTCGGTTCGGACAATGAACGCAAAGGACCAGGCAAAGAAGCAGAACCATCTGGAAGGTAAGATCTCGGAGTATGTGTTGCAAACAAACACAGGGGATGCCATGCAAGTGGACATGGCAAAAAATCATGCAGGCACTTTGCAAGCTGGCAGGGGAGCAGACTTGGCAGCCAGTTTTCCTTTTGTGACATCGGGCCCGACATCTGCAAAAGCTGTGTCTAAAGCTATAAAGCCTTGGAACTCTTAGAGATATTATAGCGAATATATATATATATATACATACATACATATGTGCTTAGATATTTATATGTATTTAAGTATATTTCTTTGTTTGTACATTTATATGCAGATAGATAGATGTTATTAGCTTCCTTTGACTTGAAAAGCTCCTAAGGACCTCCTCGGCACTGTGCACCGCTTTGGGGTTCTTCACCGCACCAGGAACGAGGCCACTTGTCCTCAAAGCCCTGGTATGGGTCTAGGGTTTAGGGTATGGGGGGGTTTGTTTCTTTTAAATGTGGCAAGGACTCCAGAAGGGACCAGGCTTTAAACAAGCACCACGCGAAAGAAGGACACGCTTTGTTAATGTCGTAAGTCTCGCTTTTTTTGTTCATTCCAGTGGCTTCCAGCTGGTTTGGGCTTAGCACTCCCTAAAAGCCACGCACTTCTGAAGCGATGCTCCGAGCAGTGAATTGAAGATTGCACTAAAGACACACGGGTGGACAGCGGCGTTTACGTGTCAGGGATTGGGGAGCCCCTTCCCAAACGGTAAATGGTCTAACATTTGGGGTTTAGGGGTCATTCTCACGTAGGATTTCTAAGGTGATACTTGCTGGACAGTCTTCAAGATGTTCGGCTACACAGATTATCATGTCAGATCTCGGCTTATTGCTCGACCCCCGCGCCGACACCCCATTTCATGACGATGCGCGTTGAATGGAGCTCCTCAGATAGGTCGAGTTTTACAGTTTGCCCTGCTTTGGTTGTAAAGTTTGAACCCGAAAATCCAATCTCGGCCCTGGATACCAATCGCATTCGAGACTGTATGCGGGCGTGGTTCATCCAGCTGCTGTAGATGGTGAGTATTCCTTGTTTCCCTTAGGCCCACGTTCGTGATGTCAAAGGGGCTTGGCGGTGAGAGCCCAGCAGCTGTAAGTGCAGTGGGTGTAGGAAGTCCTAAGAACAAGTAAAGCCTTAATGATAGCGTTAATGCGTGTTCGCATTGCGCAATTCAACAATCACAGGCTAAAACCTTGTATGCGAGTTCTCAACTTCTCCACAACATGGAAGATCAAACAAGGGCTGGTCGTGGCTGTGGCCCCTCATCAACTGCGAACCCAGTTTTGCACAGCCCTTATCAATCTTCTCATTCATGCAACTGCTTCAAAGACCCGGAGAGGCACACTGGAAGGTGGACCCAAATCCTCAACGCCCTTCACCCCAAAGCCTGACTCCACGTGAATCCACGCTATGGCTTTCGAACTCAGGGCTTCGCAGTCGGAGCCTTATTTGGGAGAAGCTTTCGCGAGTGGAAGTAGTGACGAAGAATTGATTCGGATGCACCGTTTCGACTCAAACTCGTAGAGATCCAAACCCGTGTAGGGATGTGGAGTTATGGAGTTGTCGCAGACTAGTTTCAGTCCACAGAGAGACTTCGTGCGACGATGACGCTTCTTGCAGGCCGCTTCGTTAGCCGAGCTACCATCTAAACTGTCAGGATTGAGGTTGTAGAGCGTCATGTGAAAACCCTCGAACCCGAAGCCCTGCACCGTAATCCGCCTGATGCCAAGATCCCAAGCCCTAAACTTTGTGGTGCAAACCCTCGATCTTCGCGCTACATTGGTAGTTCGGCCCCCTGTAATCAGAAGCCGCAAACACGCGAAGCCCAAACCTAAGAACCCTAAGGCGCAAACCAGAAACGTTTTCGCCCAAAGCTCACATTGGGTTGGCCCTTGTTCGAACAGGGCTCCAAATGTTTCCTGCACACTTGCCTGGTGCTATGTTTCTTGCTTTTGGTGTTATGTTTACCACTATCTGTTAGTACACACTTCTAGTTTTGCAGCTGCTGTTACTCCTGCTATTACCACCACTGCCATTACGACTACTACGATTATCGTGCGACGACGACAAGGACGACAGCGACTGCTACTACTAATGCTACTGTTGCTTCTGCTACTACTACTACTACTACTACTACTACTACTACTACTCTTCCTCTACTACTACCTACTACTACTACTACTACTACTACTACTACTACTACTACTGCTGTGACTGCTACTCTTACTATTACTTCTACTACCACTTCTACTACTACTTCTACTACTACTACTACTACTACTACTACTACTGCTACTGCTACTGCTACTGCTACTGCTACTGCTACTGCTACTGCTACCGCTACTGCTACTGCTACTCCTTCTGCTTCTGCTTCTGCTTCTGCTGCTGCTACTACTACTTACTACTTCTTCAGCTACTACTGCTACTGCTATTATGTTCGAGCAGGCTTCATAGCACTCGAAGCTATAAAGCTGTCAGGATTGAGGCTGTAGAGCGTCACGTGAAAACCCTCGAACCCGAAGCCCTACACCGTAATCCGCCTGATGCCCAGATCCCAAGCCCAAAGTTTTGCGGGTCAGGTGCAAACCTTCGATCTTCAAGACAAGGCATGCCCTATCTGTGCAGCACCTCACACGGAGAAGCGGCGCACGGCGAGCTGCAGGTGCCAGCGCCACTCGGAATGCATTCATGGGTCTGCGGCCACCGGTGCTACCATAAAATGCGCAAGTCTAAGATCCATGAAGGCCATCAGTATAACGACGTGTATGCAACTGTATATTTATATGGAAATGTCACGTTGACGTATGGGTTCACGGTTGTTGAACATGTTTACATGCATCTGTAGATGCACATGTATACTTGGATGTGGATATGTTTGCATGCATGCATGTATGCATGTGTGTATGCATGCACGGATGTAGGCATGCATTTGTGCGATTATATGTATAATTGTATATTCACTATGTGGGTATGTAAATGTATCTGTTGTGCCTTGGTTCGGGCATGTTTAGTCCCTCCCTTCATAAATCCTTCCCGCAATTGGTGGCCTCGTCTTTACGGCCAGAATCAGTCTTTTGGGAAATGGCTCCAACAGCGCAGAGTGATTGACCAGCTACTGCAAACTAGCTCAAGGTGCGAACGACACCCCTGAACCCAAAACCGGACGCCTCAAGCCCAGAAGCCCTAAACCCCTATGTCAGTGCCTCTTGTTAAAGTATTTTAAGTTACCGTATTTTTACTACAGATCCCTGTTATGGTCAGGTTAGACGGACGAATGTACCTGCCTTGTGCGAAAGTGTGAGTCGAAACCTCCTAAACCCTATACCCTGAAACCCTAAACCCTGAAACCCTAAACCCTAAAACCCTAAACCGTGTCCTACACCACTGACACCTGAGAAGCAAGAGCCGCAGTCCTGCAACAAAGCAGTTTCCTAGAGTCTCGCAGGAGTTCTTGGGGGGGATCGGGACTGATAAGGCCTTCCTACATCCTCCAAAAGTAGGTAAAAGAACAGCCCAACCTCTACAAAAGGCTACTATTCTACGCACTTCTGGGATCCTAGTTCGAGTTAACCTTAAACCCTGACCCCGGCAATTTCATCGGGCCCGTTCCCTGGTAGGGTTGACGAGTCAATAAGGGGCTTCCAAATGTAGAGTTGAGGTGCCGGAAGAAAAGGGCAACAGTACACTATGGCTTTATAGTCTATGCAGTCATAGACCCGCAAAACACGCCTCATCTATCTATGCAAGCGTCTACGGTAGGATTCAGGGTTTCGATGTCCGTCTTCAGGATGAGTTTGGGGCTCAAGGTTTCGTCTTTGAGCCAGTTCGGCCAGCGGAGGTCTCCTGTGGAGCCAGCAAAGTTGTTGTGTCTGCCTCGGGGCTTCTAGTTTATCGAAGGGATATCTCTGAACTAGAAGCCCTAATAGGGGCCTGAATAATTATACCTATACTATTTTAGGGGTTCCTTAGTATAATTATAGTATGATGGGCCCCAAAACCCTATTCTAATTATTCAGGCCCCTGCATTACACCCTCTAAAGCCTTGACTTCAAGGCTAGCCGGCGGGAAGGTGGCGGGTTCGGGATTTTCGAGCTCTTTTGTGCCCAGCATGCGCCATAGCCAAGAATTCCCACAGCTCTGCTCGCCTTACCCTGAACCCTGGCGGGATGGGGGGGTTGAGGGTTTGGGTTTCGGGCAAAAGCCGCAAAGCACTCCCTAGCCCTAGCCTGGCTCCTGGCAGCTCGAGGCAAGAAGGAATCTCAACGATTGGGTTTGCATCCTTGAAGCCTCGATCCCTGAACACCTACAGCACTGAACCCGAGCCTCGTGAGTTTCAGCATCAAGCTTTGGATTGTATACGTAGTGACAACACCCTAGAGACGGCTTAGGGCTGTACATCAAGGAAGCCTTGAGGGATTAAGCGGAGTTTCGTTTCCAGAGTCTTGCAAGGCACCGTCGTCCACGTCGCCTGTGCAGCCGCACAGCAGCTGCCGATAACCTGCTGGTATTGCCAGGCTCCAGCGCTTTCTTTGGCAATTACAGAGGATGCAAGACCCCCAGTATGCATGGACCTTAAAATAAGTTAGAGTCCTTGATCTCAAGACCCCTAAGTCCAAGAAGCCACCGTTTCTGGATTTGACTTCCGTTCCGAGGGTTTCGAGTTGTGGTGACCTGCTTGGGGATTGTTGGACTTGGTTCTCAGGCTAAACCCCAGACCTTTTCACTTTCAACCCTAAACCACGGCCCCTGCGGTGCGGAATGCGTTGAATTTTTGAGGCCCCTATGACCCTATGTTACTAAACCATGTTTATCAAGCGAAGCGGTTCCGTAGTGCTCCCGTGGCCCAAGCATGTCGACTGCATCTCAGGAACCTAATGGCCGGAACTCCGTCAACTGCTGCGTTCTTGTTCACGGACTTAATGTAAGCTACCATAGTAGGGACTTAATGAAAGTTGTTACCATAATAGGGATCTATAGTAAGTGATAGGGTTTCTCTATTATTGTAACTTAACTTAATTCCCTTAGCAAGACCCCGGGCTTCAGAGCTTCAACCGTTCATTCCCGCGGTACTCGAAAACTGCCTCCTCCCAACCCGAGCAAGCTCTCCATATGCAACAGGAAGCCGTCCAGGGGGTGGAGCCACGTCGCTCGACTTCGAGTTCGGGATTGAAGTTGATGGAATGTGGATTGCACCTTCGGTTCTTAGGGTGGCCGACTGGATCTCACCAGCTCAAGATCTTGATTCCTGAAGTTTTATTGGGAGAGCACCTGCCTTTCAGTCTTTCAGTGCTTGGTTAGATGTGAGGCATTAAGTATCTAGGGTCTGGGGGTGTAAATTAGGCTTGAGCCAGTTCGATGCTCACATCAAAGACTTGGGTCTTTGCGAGGTTTTGGGGCATGTACGACATGCTTCTACGCAACATCAGCCCTCTCTCTAAGGTGGTCAGTACATCCCATATTCCTTAGCGGGTTTTGAGTGGTGCGCTTACGAAAGTGGAATTTAGGCTTTCCAGTTTGCTTTCGGGCATGCTTGAGTTTCAAGGGGCTGATCGGTTTATGTTCGTCGGCCCGAAAGCAAGCGAACCAAGCACAGACAGCAGCATGAAAGTTGTAGGACAGACAGTTCCCACAACAATCTCCGTCCCCAAACCGTAAGACCTAAACCCTAAATAAAACGACTGGGCGGTTTTGGCAAAAGCAACCTAAACCGCAGATCCTAGAGCCTACGCCCCCGGCACGAAACCGAACCTCACGAAAGCTTTCTGCCTATCGGAGGCAGTGCCTACGACCCAAGAGAGTCAGAGACTTATTGCATGTGGCAATACAGTGTACAAGTTCATATACAAAATATATGGGTGGTTGTCAAAATTATGGTCCCTTTTTGGGTCCTTATTTTAATACGGCACCTAGTATTTAAGGTACCCCAAAAGGGACCATAATTTTGACAACTACCCATATGTGCTATGTCAGATCATTGCTCTATGATTCTTTATAGGGCCCAACCAAGAGGACAATGGGGTTGCCATGTGTCCTTTCCTGTAGGGTCAGCAAACCAACGGCCTGCCTTGCTTGTTTGCAGGGCCTCGTTCAGGTTAGATCGTAGCATCAGGTCACAGAGCAGTTTGCCATGTCTTCATCATTGTATCGTTTGCATTTCCGACTCATGTTCTGTCACCCCTCGCACCTATTGCGGTTCAACTGTATCAATGTCTCCGGGCTTTGCATGTTTTATTCTCGGAGCTGTGAGGAGGGCTGTTCCAGCGCAGGATTCTGGCGCTTAGGGCTTAAAGCTTCCGTCCGAAACGAGTGGTATTGGAGATTCAGTTTGGATCACCGTTGCACGTTGAGATGCTCTGCTGTGACATAATGGCGGAGGGCTTTCCAATCACAACAGGTCCAGCTGGAGTGGTGATACAGGTGTGTGAATCGTTGGTGTTCTAGCATCACCTTGCCAGTTTGGATTACAGAGCAGACTGAGGTGGTTCAGGGTCTTGATGTATTCTGCTAAGAAAGGGTTAATGGTTTCAGGGTTTGTTCAGGTTGGGATGTCATGGGATTTGGTCGGTGGACTAGAGATGTGTAATCTCTGTGTGCGTGTATGTAATGTAATGTATGTATATAAGTATGTATGGATGGGTGGATGGATGGATGTAGGTATGTAGGTGTGTGTGGTGTACGTGTGTATGTACGTGTATGTATGTGTACGTCCGTCCGTAGGTAGGTAGGCAGGTAGGTAGGTATGTAGGTATGTAGGTCTATCTTTGTCTATGTCTGTATATCTGTATGTCTGTATG
>CAJNDV010000891.1:37500-55413 GCA_905221635.1 Symbiodinium sp. CCMP2456
GCAAAAAGCTTACCATGGCACCTCAGTGAGACTCCTCTACCTGTTGCTTGGCTCCAGCCGAGACCAGCAGTAGTAGTAGTAGTAGTAGTAGTAGTAGGAGTAGTAGTAGTAGTAGTAGTAGTAGTAGTAGTAGTACTAGTACTAGTAGTAGTAGTAGAAGTACGAGTACAAGAACTAGTACAAGTACTAGTACTAGTACTCGTACTAGTAGTGGCTGGAGTAGTGGTAGCAGTAGTAGTAGTACTAGTACTAGTACTAGTAGTGGCTGGAGTAGTGGTAGCAGTAGTAGTAGTCGTAGTAGTCGTCGTCGTAGTCGTCGTCGTAGTACGAGGGGGAGGAGAGGGAGCATGAGGAGTAGTAGTCGTCGTCGCGGTAGTGGTAGTCGCAATGCGGATGCAAGCAGCTCATCTCAGGCAACGAAAGCAATGGCGGCAAACAAACACTATACAGTGCTGGTAAAGCTGATGCAGCAGTAGCGATAGCTTGGGACTTGAAATCATGGCGGTCCCAATGGTGGCCCTGGTCATGCAGCAACGATGGGGAGCAGCAGTAATACAAATCAAGCAAGTCCGATGTGGCAATGGAACACTTCAAACTGATATGATACTAACCCTGCCAACATATACCAACATGAGAATGAAGACGGAGACAATCCGCAAACTATCATCAGCACTGCAGCTGTCACTAAGTCGACAACTCAAGTGTTCATGGTGAAGCAGTGAAGCAGAAGGCGTCCACAGCATCCCCTCCCAAGACAACGACGCCCTCCATTGATCTTATTGCAGTTCCGTCCGCATTAAACGCAGCGCACCTCGCCGGTCCAGTGTTCAGTGATGAAGGTCAGAATGGCATCACGAAGTTCCTCCTGGCAAGGCTGACGAAACCGATGCACTAGAGTCAAACATTTAAGTCAAACTAGTGTTTTGGTGTTCTTCGGTAAAGGTTTACGGTGCAACTACAGAAGTGTTATTCGGGAAGGAGGCTAGGATGGAACGCGAGCCAGCCAGCTATCTGGTCTAAGCGAGTCCAGTCGGCTCAGGGCATTCTCAGGGCAGATAGAAAGCATGCATTGAACCCTTGTGCAGCTGACAGCTGACACAAACTCCGCAAAAGGAAGAAGCAACATCGCCTGTTCCAGCCAGCAGCAGGAGCAGCAACAACAAACACAACAGCGACGGCGCCAAGAAACGACCAGAGCATCGATGGAACAAACGTTCAACCCTTCAACCAAAACCCAAATTTCAGCCCTAAACTCACAGCCTGCTATACAAGCCTCTACAGCGTCATCCTAAACGCCACTGTATAGGACAATACACCATAAAGCTGAAAAGCACCAGTCTGCCCCTAAGGCCTGGCCTCGCCGTCTGTGAGGTACTCCACTGGGAGACTCTGGAAGAAGCTTTCCGTCGTCCGCTGGTGGTCTGGACGACAATGGAAGCTTTGGGCTTTTAGGGCTATAAGGCTACAGCGGCGGTAAAGCCGACGGAAGTGTGAGGGCTTGGGTGTGGTTGGGCTTTGGGTTCAGGGCTTGGGTGGGACCAGTGTTTCATAACCCTAGATTCAATACATCCGACCCCCTCAGGATTTGGTGGCGACCTAGCCCTTAGAAATATAATTCAAGGGTGCCAATGTGAGATAGTTTGCGAACTGTGAGTTGCATGATTGGTAGATAGCAACTTGCGGGACCCTTTGAACCAAAAGGGGATCAAGGGATTTCCTTGAATTCGCCACCTTTGGTGATAAGGTAATGAGTTGCGGAATGCTCGAAATCACAGAATCACTCGGCAGCGCAATTTCGCGTCAGATTACCGCAAAGCATGAGCCTGCATCGTGCAGTTTCCCAAGACTTCAACGTGTAATTCACCGATAATAACCTGCACCTCAACCCGGCAAGCGAGACCAAATCCTGACCAGGTCAGACCTAGGAAGGGAAGGCGCAACACCGAGGCAAAAATGCACGGGAGGACCAGGAGACAAGGAAGTTTCAGAAGACCGCAACACAGCCGTCATTAGACCGAAGGCCCAATGTCCAACCAGACCTAACAAAACATGGTATGCCACACCTCCTATACTATTATAGGAACAGAACCACCGGCCCCAACAAGAACCGAAAGCCAACGAGGCCTTGCGGGATGTCGCCATTCTGGGCTTTAGCCTTGCCAGGCTTGCCTTTGCCTTTGCCTTTTGCCATGTTGCCTGGGCACAGAGCTGAGGTTGGGTTAGGGTCTCGGGGACTTCGCTCCGGGAGAATCCAAGCAATCTTCGTGTTCATAGTGCTTTGTTTAGAAATTTCTGCTCAAACGCACTATATAAGTGGTACACGAAGCACTTGGACATTGAGTCGTTCTTATCTCGCCAGGCTTGTGCACGCAGCTATCGGGTGTTCTTAAGGACAGAACCTGCATCGGGAGTTTAAGAATTCAGGGACCCAAAAGCAGAATATAAACCTTAAGGCTTAAGCACTGCAGCAGGGCTGTCTGCTCCCGGACTGCCTGAGTCTGGGCTTCGAAAGCCTGGATGAGGCGTGCCTGGGCAGGCAAGCCCCAAGCCCTAAGCCGTAAACCCTAAACCGTAAACCCTAAGCCCTAGACCCTAAGTAAACCCGAAGCACTAGAGCCCTAGACCCTAAACCCTAAACCCTAAACCCAGGCAGCAGGCAGGCAGGCAGGCAGGCAGACATCCTACCGCCCTAAACCCTCAACCCTAAGCCCTAAACCCTAAGCCCTAAGCCCTCAACCCGAAACCCCTAAACCCCTAAACCCTAACCCGCCTGCCCCCTAAAGCCTTAAGCCCGAAACCAAACAATCGGACACAACGACCGATTCCACTTGTGTTTAGGGTTTAGGGGGAGGGTTTAGGGTTTAGGCAGGCAGGCATTAAAAGCCGTACTACAAGGCCCCCACGGAGTCCCTTCTTGGGGCTGAAGGTTCAGAGCGCATTTGTCACTGCAAGCTAGCCGAGGTCAAATCCTCCAAGATCTGCGCCCCTGCACGGCAAACGCCAGAGTCCTAACCCACAAACCTACACCCTACAGAACCTACGAGTACTTTTCCAGGGTTCCTTGTTGTGATTTCCTTGTCTAAGTCCGTAAAAAAGTAGGCTGTTTAGATTCCGGGCAATCCCTGAATCCTAAAAAAACCCACGCCAGAAGAAACAGAAGCCCTGGCGTGGAGGTGACTCCTCAGGAGGAGGCTCCTCCTGCGATGCGAAAACGACATCCCTTCGTGAGAGTTAGGGTTTAAGAAGCTAACCCTCAACCCTAAACCCCGAAACGTTTGGGAGTTTTTTGGGGTTGCGGGTTTAGGGATTTCGGAAGCATTTTCAGGGACACTACGCCGTCTTCGCAGAACGGCCACTAGACCTTCAAGATGACAAAGAGCACCGCACTATACCTGTGGGTCACCCATCGTACCATGGAAAGTATAGCGGGATACCGTCACTAATAAGCTCATTATTTCAGTATACTGCTAAATATAACATTTCCTGAACTCTGAGTTCTGGGACATCTTTTGTTCGAGCTCGTCACATCAGACGGACTTGGAGGATAGCTCTGCAGTTCTACGCAAAGGGCTGTGCCCTGCAATTTCAGCGCTGCTTGGGGCTTCTTAGGGCTCTTGCTTTCAGGTGTGCGGAAGCTCTTTAGGGTTCATGGGCAGGTTACAGGGTTTACAATTCTATGTCTTTGACTTTGTGGCTCTTCAGAGTTTAGGGCTCGCGGTCTGGACATTCCCCCACCGACAAGCGGTCCATGTGCCCAAGTCCTACAACTTCGTGATTTAGGCGTCAGGATTCGCGGGTTTGGTCCAGTTTGGGTTCTGTAACTTTCGGAGTGTGGGGTTTACGGCTCAGAACACCTACGCCCTAAGCTCTACAATCCGAAGACAGACGGTCCTCCTCAGCAGCATTGCGGGATCGCACCTGCTCGTCCTCCGTTACCTCAACCTCCGGAGTCTTGCATCAGGGTTTCGAGGGTGCTACAAAGAGTTCTTGGGGTCTACAAAGGCTTATCTGAGGGCTCCAGAAGGTCGAAGGCTTGGGTTTGGGGTGTCGGGCTTGAGGTTTGGAGATCTGGGTCCTGGGATTGGGCTTGTGGCGTCTGGGGCCTGTGGTTTAGGACCTTAGGCTCACGGGACGGTCCAGCGCATGGAGGTTGGGTTGGGTGTGTGTGGGCGGGAGGGGCTGGGGCCGGCGGGGCGGGCTGGGTGGTGCTGTTCGGTGCTGATTTCAGTGATGGGTAGCAAAAATCACAATTTGTATGTGTAGATCTTGAACTTCAAAAATTAAATCAGAATTTATATTTATAAATTCTGAATTTCAAAAAAATAAATCAGAATTTATATTTATAAATTCCGAATTTCAAAAAAAATCAGAATTTATATTTATAAATTCGGAATTTCCAAAAATTAAATCACAATTTATATTTGTAAATTCTGAATTTCCAAAAATTAAATCACAATTTATATTTATAAATTCTGAATTTCAAAAAAATAAATCAGAATTTATGTTTATAAATTCTGAATATTTGGCTCATGTCACAAATCATTACATGAAGCACCACCAAAGCACACCTATACAGTCCCGAAACACAAATCTCCACCCATTATAACGCAACATTTCATCATCACCTGACCCCAGCAGCCCCCAGCCCCTAGCCCCCAGCCCCCAGCCCCCTAAACCCCTAAACCCTAAACCCTTAAACCCTAAACCATAAACCATCATTATAAGCACCACGGTATTCCATCAGCGGAACAATCAAAATTTGGTTTATGCTGCATATCAATTACACAAAGTCTACATGATATATGTTGTGCAATAAACACTATATAAGGTTTAAGGTTTAGGGTTCAGGGTTCAGAGTTTATGGTTTAGTTGCGAATCGGCGTGATTTGTGTAGTTTAGGTGCTATATATCATAATGATATATTAATAACGTACATACACGTAACACTCACTCACACTCTTTTTGTCGGTGGACGAGGCATGCCCACTTCTGTACTGCCGTCACGGCACACACATGCAGCCCTTTCTAAACTAGTTTATATGTACGTACATAACCTAACCTAATTTATTATTTCTCATGTATACATATAGGGTTTAAACCCTACAACCGGGCCGCATGTGCGTGCTGCTGGCAGCTGTGAGAAGCTCCTACACCTACCGGCGTCAAGCGCCCATTGGCCCGGCGTCAAGCGCCCACTGAACGGCGGCATGCGCCCAGTCGCCACCAGCGCCTAGCGCTCGTACCCGCCCCGGCGCCAGGACTGCCAGTACCTGTTGTTCACCGCCTGGCGCAACGAGTCAGCGCCCATATAGCGCTCCGCCAGCTCCCTAAAGCGTTCCTCGCTCCTCTCCTCAAGAATTGCATGGCAGAGCTGAAACAATTTGTCAGCCCACGAACCGGGCTCTATAGCGTCACGGCGCTCATCCAAAGACTGCATCATCTGCTCTCCCAGCTCCCAGAGCTCCCGATTCCAGCCACTCGTCCGGTGAGCATTGATAAGCATGCTCACCTTGGACTGGGCTCCACCCCGATTCGGGTCCATCGGCGGCCGCGCGCCCCTCCCTGCAGAGCTCCTCCCTGCACCCTTCCCGCCGTAGTCATGGCGCCGGTCCGAGGAAGCCTGAGCTGCTGCAAGAACATGCACACCAAACCACAAACTATTTATTTCTGTTATAGAAACATAAGAAATTAACAAACATACATAAAGCAAACTAAACCATTATCTATTATAGTTTAAAACTTAAAACTTAAACCAAAAAACAAATAAGCCGTCCAGCTGCACTGCTGTAGCCGCGATCATCGCGCCGATCATCGCGCCGCTCGCGGTAGTCGCGCCGGGGCCGGTCATCACCAGAGCCCCTTGCCTCCCGCCGGTCACGGCGCTCCCGCTCCTGCTCCCGCCGCTCACGGCGCTCGTCCTCGTCCCGCCTGCGTCGGCGCTCCTCACGCTCCTCCTCCTCCTCCTCAAACCTCCTCTGAAGGGCCAGCGCCTCGCGCTCTCTCTGCTCCCGCTCTTGCTCCCAGAGCGCTCGCCTCCGGGTGATGTCCTCCTCCGCCTTTGCATGGAGCTCTCGCAGCATGCGCGCCTGCTCCTCCAGAACCGCGGCAAAGCGCAAGGAGCGCTCTTCCTAGCTGCCACACCGAAGCCACAAACCTGGTTTCAAGATTCGATCCTAAACCTTCGGCACCCTGCATAAGCCTTTAAAACCATCCCTACATCAACCTGTTAATAAGTCCAAGACCCTTAAACCCTGTTGAAGGGATTTTCGAAACCTTATCAACACCTTCTAGAATACATACAGCCAGCTTACAGAAACCCTGCGGGAACCCTGATGCCAGTCCTCAGCACCGATTCGGCGGTCTATCCAATCACGCAGTGGCACCTCCGCGGAGAGCCGGTCGAGGTTTTTGGGTTCGGGATTTTGGGTTTAGGGTTTATAGGGTTTAGGGTATATAGGGCTTTAAGTAAAAGGATTCCCGCCTTTCCCACCACCGGAGTCCTCAGGTATATAGGGCTTATAGGGTTTCTAGTAGGGTTTAGAAAGGTTTAGGGTTTTGACGCTTGAAGCTTTAAAAATTATAGAGGGTTCTGGGTTAAAGGTTCTATACTAAGTTTAGGGATTAAGCTGTCCTACAACACAAAAAAACCCAAACCCTAAACATAAACCCTAAACTCTATACGCCTAAACCCTGGAACCCGAACCATGAACCCTAAACCCTACTGAAACCCTAAGGCCTAAACTCGAACTCTCAAGCATAAACCCTTGAGAAAGCGCTGAACCCTAAAGCCACCTCATCCGGAAGAAACTTCCGCTTGAGCGTCAGCACCTTCGGGGTGTGACCTCGCTGTGCATGGGTGCTTTTGACCGGGCTAGACGAAACAAGCAGGACATAGGATGTGAGGCGAAGACCTAGAATCCTAGCAGTCAAGATGCGTGTACTTATACTGCTGTTTCCGGCACTGCACACGCAGACTTCTGGAGTTCATGGCCTCCCATCCTTCCTGCTACGCAGTTCCGAATCTGGAACCTGCGCTCTGCATGGGCTCACAACCAAGCTGGCTCCTTTGGCATCTGTAGTATCCGGCAAGGGTCTCCCAGTAATTCTGTAGACTGCAGACTGACCCCAAACTCCTAAAACACTGACAACACAAAACACTAGGGCGGTAGAACCCTGAAGCCCCAACACCCGAAAACCCTCAAATCAGCACACCCCGAGCCAAAGACTTCAGCGTCTAATACCGAACCCGGACTGGGTCGGCGTCCCTAAACCCCGCAAACCTCATTTTAAGCCTGTGTGGCTTTCATTCTCCGTAACAGAGCCAGACAACATGACCGAAATGCTTATAGTAACCCTGAGAGTAATCCTTTTTGTAAACTTAAGGCAAACGCTCACGTGCCGCAAAGGCATTGGACTTGACGACACCAATTCCAGCACCTCGGTTTCCGCATGGTAATTAAGGATTGAACATGGTTTTCAAAGGGTCTCGTAAGGATCGTAGGAACCCCAACCCTAAACCCTCAACTCCAATATGTTGCCAGTGAAAGGTCACGAAGAGTACAAGCTATCACAGAGTAGCATCAGCTGGTGAGAGTAAAATAGACACGCACGTAGAGCACAAGACATCAGAAGACTGTGTTTCTAGGGGCTTACCCATTTGAAATGAGTTTGGGGCGCATATCAGGAACCCTGAGGAATGATTTTGCTAGTCACTCACCAGGACTCTGTATTTCTAGGCTCCGCCACTACAATGGAAGCCAAGTAGCTCCAGCACAGCACACCACAAAGCACTGGGTGGTATGCTAGAGTGAACCGTGTCGTGTACGACTGGCCCGTGGCTCAGTGCTATCACAGTGGCAAACAGTCGTAAGTCACAACACATGAAGATGTTTAAGTCAAGTTATACAGCTATCGAGAATCTGGCATCGATTTACCCATGACCTACTTCGAGCACCAACATCTGGGATGTTGCCCTACCTGGACGGCAACCGCAAGTAGAAGAACCGGCTTTTGTAAGTGCTGGGCCATTATTTTGCCTACTTTCGGGTGGTTTAGGAGCAGCATATGTCACAGTGCATTTCAGAGTAGAGGTAGCATGAAGCACACGGTCTTTTATTGGCACTGTCGCAAGCCATTTCTGCTATTAAAAGACGGGTGCCATCACAGCAAAAGACTATGGTTACCAATGTACTGTTGTCATGGTGTCATCCCTAACCCGTGCTGTGTGGGCCGGCGCGCCCCTAAAGCCTAGACCCCATAAACCCCTAAAGCCCCTAAAGCCCCAAAGCCCCTAAAGCCCCTAGAGCCCCTAGAGCCCCTAAGTCTCCAAAAACCGACACTCCGGGGCTGAGACTTTCTCCCTGAGCTCGAGCTCCTGCTCTCAGGGATGCCGGCTTGCTCTGCAGCTTCGGGATTCTTTAAAGGGGCTCCTTTAAGGGCTCCTGTAAGGGCTCCTTGAAGGGCTCCTTTAAGGGCTCCTGTAAGGGTTCCTGTAAGGGTTCCTGTAAGGGTTCCTGTAAGGGTTGCTATAAGGGTACTTTATAGGGTGTTATTAGGGTGTTCGGGTGTTGGCACAGAATGTGTTAACATGCTGGGAGTTAAGGCCCTCCTTACCTTAAACACACGCGGAAAAGTGCGGCTTCAGAGATCCCGGGCCGCCCAATGCGCCATTAACAGGTACGGGGATGGGAACCATCTGTGGAGCGGGGAGTAGGAATGGCCCGAGTGCGTGTCTCTGTTCCAAGGAAGCAAAAAACTCGAGATCAAGAGGACGCAGGGATTCTCTTGGTCTCTGCGCTTGTCTTTGGGAGGCTTCGGCCAACCTCAGTCAGGATCTTGACCCTGAGGATCTGTGAGGTTCGAACGTTGGGGTCTCTTGGGGTTCCGGACTTAGGACGTCGAGGCGTTCCTCCAATTGCAGACTTTAAACTATACACATCCCGACAATCCGACCCAAACTCGAAACCCTGAACCCCAGGTACGGCCTCCTCGGTCAGCGCATCTTGCGGCAGCTCATCCAAGATTGCGCTGGCGTCCTGCACCAACTGGCGTCTTTCGCTTTCAAGGCCTGCCCTTTGAGTTGTACACACAGGGGTCCGCCTCGAGGGCCAGATATCGAATCAGGATAGGCAGGAGACTTGAAATTTGACCCTGCTCGCCGGGCCGTTGTGGATGAAGAGCCGCATACCAGTAAAAAAGTGCTATAATAAGGGCTAGTATCAGGGTTCTGTACACGGTCCTATAAAGCGCTCTACAAGGAGATTCAGGGTGAAGATGTGACCTTCCGGAATAGACTTATAAACCATGCTGAATATGTGAAAGCATGACCAATTTGATGCTCAAACAGAATATGAATGTTGTAGACGCATAATAGTTTGAACAGGTTTTGAGGTAAAACTTGACGGCAAATGCAATACGGACCCCCTGAGCATTGCCACTGTAGTCAAGAAGCCCGTACGTAAACGCCGAATCCCGCAAAAGCGGAGACCTGGACTACGAACCTTTAATTTAAACCCCCAAATCAACTGAGCCTGAAACATCCTGAAACTCCACACTACAGTTTAGGCCGCACGTCTCAAACTCCCGAAACATACACCGTGGTCCTGCGCTGGTTCAGGCTCTGCACCTTCTGCCGGACCTGTCGATGTCTGCAAATCTGTGTATCTGTGTGCATGTCCGCATTAGCTTGTGTGCTTGTGCATGTTTCTGCATGAATGAATATATAGATATATACATATACAGATATGTGTATGTGTATATATATATATATATACACATATGTTCATGGATGTGTCTGTTTAAGTCTCTAGCCGCTCATCATCTCAATCATCTCCTCTGGCGGTTCTAGAAACTCTAGCATCAACCTTTTACAGTAGCAGCTTGTTTCGTCCTTGTTGCAGTTTCTGGCCTCTCGAACTGATCTCGAACGTTAACCTTATGGGCCCTTCTGGCCACGTTCTTGTCTCTAAGCTCGCTAAACCCTCAAAGCCCTGAGCCTCAAACCCTAAACTCCTAAACCGCAAATCGATGGAAGGGCTCGGGGCCAAGGGCGTGCAGAACCTGGGGCTGCACTGTCCCTGTCCAAGACAGGGGCTGCAGGATTTAGAGCATGGGCTGGGCTCTGAGGAGTCCAGCACCAAATAGCACAGACAGTGGGGATACACCCGGCGAGCAGCATGTGTCGCAGATTCCCTTGCGTTGGCAAGCTGTTGCATCCCAGACCGTACACCATCTCACCTAACCCCTAATCAGAAGGCTAAGCCCTGAACCCCAAGCCGAAACCGTAAATCCTAAGACTCACGAATCAAGCCTTGGGCCTGGCGCCTGGGAACCCTGAGCCGCCGACTCCGCAGCAACATTTCGAGATGCCCCTTCCTTAGACGTCTGCTGGTGCTCAAGTCTTCGCAGCTGAACATGTCTAAGTAGGATTAGGACTAATGATTAGCTTATGGCCTCGGAGGGTTAGGGGTTCAGCAGGTGGGTTTTGGGAGTTTCGGGAAGAATTGCTCTGCAGGCTTCAAGGCTTAAAGTTGACATATGGTTGGCAGAAGGTAGCCAACAAGCTCAATTTTTGAAACATGGTACGCCCTATCACGACAGCAGGTGAGTCCTTTGCCTACCCTGACCCTCGTAGAACCATAGCCTCCCCGTGCACGACCCCATACACCTGTCTTCTTCTCAGAGAGCCCAATGCCCTTCACGTAAGGAATATAGCCTACATGCTAGGGGGTCAATGCTCTGATTGTCTTCTGATTGAAAGCATATTCCAGAGTTGTAAACTCACAAAGTGCTTCCCAACCCCATACAAGCCCCGATTCCATAATAAAGTCTACATATATATATATATATACACACACACATACATACGTACAATCCTATGAGTATGTTACATGTGCACTGATTCTGACTCCGTAAAGTCTTAGACACTGTCGTCAGCTCAGCTGGCACCTGCAGCCGTCTAGAAGTCGCAATTGTTGATGCCGCTCCAAGATCGTGACAGCTTCGATGGACAAATACATTTCGCACCTCCAAACCTTCAGCCCGCAAACCCCTAAACCGCACAATCTGACCTGCAAACCCAAGATGTGTATGGCGAGAGGTTTAGGGACTCTCAGCACAACACCCGACACACCAAACACCCTAAACCCTGATCCAGTCGCAAATGCAGCAATGCTTTCCATCCGTGGATTACGGCTGTTCCCTGGCCTTACAATCTTCTTGGGCAAGTACTACTTCCATGGCCGTCTGTGTATAATCACAACGGCTTCAGCAAATTTATGCACACCCGCAGATACCGTATGAAGGAACTTTGGCAAACTGTACATCCGTATAATTCCCGAAACTCCCGGCAGTAGCCCCTGCCGCCGTGCGTCTGATTGCTTCGTATCTCGATCTCGCCGCCTATCCTGGCTTCCACCCACTCCTGCCAGTCTCGATGCTCTTGAAAAATCTAAGACGGCACCTCGGACGGTAACCCTATGTCTTACGGCTAGCCTTAAACACTAAAAGCGTCTAAAATCTGAACCTCCAGACCCTGATTGCACTTCTCTGTACGAGGCCTTTCGGAAGGAGCACTTACCTGCCAGCGCAGTGCTGCCAGTAGAAACCACGACGGAAATCGCACTTAAAGGACCGGGTGGCTTAGTAGGCACGCAGTCTTTCTTGCATGAGTTTCAAGGGCTTTTGGGTTATGATCATTCGATAAGGACTGGTTACATGCGTCGGGTTACTGCCAATTTTCCTACTAGGATGTCAGGACTAGCTATACGCAATTAGAGGGTGAAGGTACTTTCTGATCCTGGTATAGCACACAAAGGGCTCGATATGTGCAACAGATCTTAAGCAAATTGGGTGCTGCTGAATCTGAGGGCGATTCTCAGACATGGGGGCCCTTGCAATGAACCAGAAGCATCGGAGCATTCGTATTAGGACTTACAGGGACTCCGAACAGGGGACCCGGAATATTTAAGAACCCTGCAAGCTCTTCAAGCCGCATCCTAAACCCCCACACCTTTAAACCTGTAAGCCGTATATTATATCCTAAACCTCCTGATACACGACCTGCTTGAAAACCGCAAAACTCGAATGAAACCCTCCACAGCCATAAGGACCTACTTGCCACCCTACTTCCAAGGCCCAACCGATCCCTAAACTCTAAATCTTCAACCTGAACCGTATGCCCTAGACTCAAGTCCCGAAGCCTACGTCCTAAATCCTGTCTCATTTGCTATACCCGTATACCGCCGAGTCCCCAATCCCAAACCCTAAACCCCCAAACCCGAACCCTGAAGCCTACGCCGGTCCTGAAGAGTGACGGTGGTGGGCAGGAGCTTCTGCCGCAGCTTTAGGATTTGGGGGTTCACGGCGACCTTGGAAGTCGAAGCTGGCCTGCTTTACGGGTTACTTTCGGTTGCTACTTGCATCAGGGTTGCCATTCTAGGGGATACTCCAGGGTTTTTTAGGGTTTTAGGGCTTAGGATTTAGGGTTGCTATGTAGGGCTTTGCTCTCTGTGCGAAGATTACCCGTTTTCTGCACGAAGCCTCAGGTCGCGGCATCGCTGACCAAAGGTGCAGCACTGCCGCCTTTCCCTTTGCCGCTGCCGGGCCTTGGGGGGTTCAGGGTTTAGGATGAATGACAAAGGTTTACTAGTGTTGAGGTTTCGTTGAGTACATCCCAAAAGGCTCCGCACTGACATGGGAATTCCAGCTCACAAAAATGGGCCCTAATACAGACCCTGAATAGAGGTCCTATAAAAAAGAAGCCACTTACTTACAACAAAGTCTCAAAATAGTATAATGAAAAAGACGAGAAAACCTTCAGCACACTCTAAACCCCACCCAACACCCGATACGAATCAAGAACCCCTAGTACAGGAAGGTACAAACAAGTAGACTGGGCTCTTCGGGTGGCTTTGTACTACAATCAGCCTAAGGAAAATGTTACTGCTTGGGGTTTAAGGGTGTAGGCGTTTTAGGCGTTTGATTGGGGCTTGGGGTCTAGGGTGTAGGTGATCATGTCACCATTTGATAAACCCTCACGCCTGAACCCTAAGCCCTGGACCTTAAACCCTAAATAATTGCCCCTACAGGAACGCTTATAATCGTCCTTGAGGGAACCTTTGTAGAATGACCACAGCAGCCCAAGCCCTTCGCTTCGAAACAAGACCAGCTCAGAAATCTTGGGCCAAGCACCGGCCAAAGGCTGTTTGCAAGGCTTTCGGTTTAGGGTTTATAGGAGTCTTAACTAGGGTTCTTATGGAGTTTTGAAGGGCTTTTGTAGCGCTGTCTCGGACATTACAGGAATCTTGACTGGGATTCTTTACCTGGGGTCCTTGTAAGGTTTCGAAGGGCTTCACCATTTGCTTCGGGGGCTCTCTGGTAAGACTCTGCAGTGACTGCAGTGTTTAAAGTTGTCGGGTTTAGGGCTTCAGATACGAAATAACTAACACCCCCCACACAAACACATACATGTAATTACAGCGCATCACACAACCCCCACCAAACGTCAGACCCAACCTCAAACATCCCCAAACAAGAGCCGCCTCCACGTCTCAATCCAGTATAGAAGAGCTTCGCGCAATGCGACCTCGTCGCCTGCGAAGGAACCCGCGCGAAAAGCAGGATATCAGCATGTCCAAAAAACAACCATAATCTCAACTTGCAGCTGAGACAAACCATAACACAGTGAGTTGATGCGTCTCTTCATATGGACTCCATGTCCAGTCCATCAAGGCAAAACCGCACGACCGCGTAGTGGCGTAGTAGGATTGTGCCACTGCAAAACTAAGACTGAAGGGCTGCAGGTCATGCACAGCACAAAGAGTCCATGTTTTGTTGAAGTAGTACAGTTATCTATGCACCCCTTCGGGACAGCAGCATGCCTTGATTATGATCGTCTGACTGCAGGACTACAGGACTGTACGACTAAGGGACTGTCGAAGTGAGTCATCCGAACCTTGAGATAACCCGGAAGCCCTTGCAGAAACCCTTGAGGTAAGTAGCCCGTTTTAAGGAGGGGTTGCAGTGACATGCTCTCATGTCATCATGCCCCAAATCCCATACCCCCAAAGCCCTTCAGAGCCTTTGATCTGTAATTAATTACGATGCAACTCCGGACCATGGGAGCAAGTGCAAAGCCGAAATTATGCAGGGGCCTTCACTAGAACAAGGATTTTGGTTGCAGGATACCCCTAAACCCTAAACCCTGAACTCCTAAACCCTAAATCGAAGATTCTAGGGGTCGATTAGGGTGTTACAGCTGTACGCTCCAGGGAGGAGGGTTTATGCTGCCGGGATCAATGTTGAGGGTTTATACTTGAAAGCGGCACCTTTGGAACACAGTTTTGAATATTTTATGGTGAAGAGATACGGTGAATACAAAGGGATCGTGGGTTTAGGGTTCAGGTTTCAGGGCGGCTTCGGGTTAAAACGTGCGCAATATGCAGGGCTCAGCTCATAGAGCTTGGGGTCGCCAGCGCTCCGACTACACGCACCGAAACCCATAGCCACCACGTATATACTTCACGTAAAACTTCAGAGCCGTCAGACTGCAAGCCCTAAACCCAACCGTCAAGCCCTAAACGGCCCTAAATCAGGCCCAAATATTTTGAGAGTGTCCGGCCTGTCAGCTCGTCGGCAGGTAGGCTTTGCAGAAATGCCTCTTTGCCTTGCACGGATGGTAGCTCCAAGGGGGTTCCGCACAAGGAGCCAAAATCTGGCTTGACAGGGTTTACGTTTGACAAGAAATGCCGGAACCTGCGATGATGTCCGGTCCAGGCCACGACGGAGTTTCGCAGGTGAGCTGGGAATCGCGACATATGTTGTACAAGCCGTCACAAGCTTGGACCGCGAAGCAAGACCATCCATATCGGCGAATCTACGACTTGCTGTCAAAACGCCATGTTGGGTCCTGCTCACACTGAAGTCTGCCATCAGACGTAAACGAAACCCTGGACGCAGCGTTGATCTGCTCTGAAGTTTGCCAGAACAAAACCCCGAGGCGTCGACTCCACAAGACCTAGCCCGCTTCCCTAAACCCAAAGAACAGCGTATGTTATGATAATATAAGCATCGCCTAAAGCTGAAACCCTAAACAGCCCATCTCCCCACACCCTATAAATCCTCACACCTAAACCTAAAGTCTAGAGTCTAGATTTTAAGTCAAATTAAACCCCCGCCCCAAACCATGAACCCTAAACCCTTTGTCTTGGACTGAGGCCCTGGCTCAGAGGTGGTGGTGGTGGCTTCCCTCCTCCCTTTGCACCCTGCAGGTTGCGAGGCGGGATTTTGGAATTCGTGTAAGAGGGACAGAGACAGCGAGAGAAAGAGATGGGGAGAGAGCGAGCCAGAGAGAGAGAGAGAGATAGCGATTGTCGGTTGAGAGAGACAGCCGGGGAAGAAGAGAGAGAGAGAGAGAGAGACAAAGCGTGCAGTGCTTGTGTGTGCGTGTACCTAGACAAAGATAGAAACAAGACAAGCAAGAAACAAATGTAGAAGGGGGAGGTGCTGAAATAGGGCTTAGCTAAAGCAGTAGATAGCATGGAAGATGTCCAGATGGCTGCACCTTGCTGCGATTAAGCAGGACCGTCATCGCACCCGTCGTGACGCCATATCATCTTCATATCGCGAGTAGTCGTTAGGGCTCACTGCACAATGACCATGCTATCATGTCGTACTGCTTGGCTGTCCCTGACAGCGGATCCTACATCCATCTAGGGTAGGGTTCAGGCGACGAGCATGCTGATTAACTAGACTAGGCTGGTTTTTTCAGAAGGGTGTGTGTGTGTGTGTGAATGCGCCCTTTGATTTCTACTCGACTCTCATACGGAACGCACGGATGTTCTTTCGGCATGAGCTGGAAAGCCGAAAGCCATGAACCCAAAACCGTAAACCCCTGAACTTCAAACCGTCACCCAGGAGCGTCAAGCGCCAACACCCTCTAGAAGCTCTAGCTGGTGACCCGAAATGCAGCCAAGAACTACAAAAGCCTAGACCCACCGCAGAATCCCAGCAAAACACAGCACATGTAGCCAAAGTCTGGTAAAGTAACCCAGGAGAACGGCTTGCAGAACTGACTGCAAGTCACCAGAAACTTTGAAACAGAGGAGCATATCACAGGACTAACCACGTATCCTCACCTAAACCCCTCCACTGGTCCCTCAAGCCCTGAAACCTGTAATGCCCAAAGTATTGCCCCGTACATACATACATACGCACATACATACATCATGCATACGTACATAAGTGACTAAAGCCCAAAACACCGCCAACGCTTGAAACCTTTAAACAAGAAGCCCTAGCATAGTATCTCGGATAGGTGTATCTATATAAATATAGACTCACCTGGACATATTATCAAATAAAAAATATTGCAAACAGACGCACTTCTCATATCCGACTACAGCGAACCTAATAATCTAATAATACAGCATCCCTCAACTCCTTCAGTAACTAACACCCCAGACTAGACAGGCAACTGAGCTTCTAGGACTTAGCTCGACTCACCCGATGCCTTCGCCGTAAAGCCTGGAACCAGCTAGGGAATCGGGGAGATTTCTGCGGGTGAGGATTTAGGATTATTTCAGGGGGTGTGGAGCTTCGGAGCTCAGGGCTTCAGCGTTCAGAGCTTTGGCGGTTTGCCGCTTCAGGGATGAGGGCTTGCAGGGCGCAGGAGTAAGCCCTGGATCACGAATGGCATTTGAGGTGTTTGGGCGCGGCATGGATTAGGGTCTCGGGTTTGGGTTTGGGCTTAAGGTCGTGCTTTCTTGAATGGTGGATTAAAGAGGAGTTAACGAAGTGCTTTAAGCTACATTGCAGTCAAGGTTTGAACCCCTACGCCTTGAAAGACTCTCACACCTAAACCCCTAAGGCCCTACGCCCCAGCTTCAAACCCTAAAAGGCTTGAAACCTTCAACCTTGAGCCCTACAACAAAAACTCAAAGCCTCGATCCCGCGGTGAAGGTCTTCGGCTGGTAGCAGAGTTTCGGAACATGGGGGGAACCTAATTTTCAAAGTCCCTAAATACTAAAGCCTCATATAGCCCTACGGGCTCAAATTATGCTAGCCTGGTTGAAACGACGGTAGGATATTATATACACACAGAAAAGTCTAAGGATGACCTTCTGAACTACCTGCCAACCCGTCAACTCCAGAGCCTTACTCCAGGCCCCTGTATTCCGATTAAAACCGGCCCTAGAAAGTCCACGCAAACGAAGCCTGCAATAACATCATTAAGCAACCCTATAAAGCACGAAACCACTTCTACAAGAAACAAATCCCCAGAACCCAGAGTACTTGGGAGCCCTCCATTACACCACCTTTTCCCCGGGCGTCTCAGCCCGGGGCCAGTTCCCTTCGGCCTGGTGGCTCGCTGCTTGCTTAAGGTTTTGGGTTTCAGAACAGGGGCAAGTATGTCCCTAAACCCTACCCTAAAACCCCCCTAGGTTTCCCTTTAAAGGAACTCTTTGTAATTCTTTGAGCTGCAGTACCTAGTCTGCTATTAAGCGTATTTTTCAGCTTCCTGAGGCCCCTACAAGCTCCAGCTGCTTGTCATAAAGAGCTCAGATTCTCGAAAGCCTTGTATGGCAGTCTAGTAGTGCTCGGGCCTGACGCCTGATGTAATAGCCGTAATCCCTAAACCCCAATGTGCCTAGAAACCCCTGCGTTACAAACCCGATCCCTGTACTAAAACTTTAGACAAGAAAAGGTGTAAAAAAAGCCCTGCAAGCCCTATACAGCCGTGAAAAACCCTGATGCCATGGAGGGCGGCCAAGTTGCGGCACTGTGTGCCCCGCCGGCGGCGGTGGCGGAAATGGAAACTGCTGAGCCTGAAGCTTCGAAAAAGGGAAGTTACATAGCATGCATTCGTTGTTTCGATACATGTGTAAGAGGTCCGGTGTGTGTGTGTGTGTGTGT
>CAJNDV010000891.1:88029-98029 GCA_905221635.1 Symbiodinium sp. CCMP2456
GGGCTTAGGGCTTAGAGCTTGGGGTTTAGGGCTTTGGGGCTCCAGGAACACTCCCAGTTGCGATCTATCGAGAACTCGTATTTAGAGCCATCAATCGTTACGAAACTCCCTGGAATGTACACCAAAACTTATCAAACCCTATCAAACCCTAGACCCCCTCTACGGCGAATACATGACACAAAACACGTACGACTTCACAAAACAAGGTCCCACAATCCAGGACTTATCAAAACCCTGCAACACGACCACAGCACCCTGAAGCCTACAACCAACATCGAAACAGTCAAGCCCCAACAACTATGAAGCCGATCTGCGTCAACAACCGCCTCAACCCCAAAACCCCAAAACCCCAAACCTCTGCCCCCTTAGTGGACACCACAAAGCGCATGTCTACCAAGAGCCCCGCTCTGGCTTCCTTTCTCGCCCAACCTGGGAGGAGGCGGTCTCATCAAAACGAATCTTGGAGTTTAGCTTGTACTGCCTTTCGGGTTTTCTCTAAGATTTGCGGATTTCGGGTTTAAGTTCCGACATTGAACCCGAAGAGCCCCATGCCGCTGGTAAGAAACAAATCTGAAATGGTGGGTACCAAGCCCTGTCTACAAATGACAGCAATGGTCCATCTTTAAGGGGGACGAAGGCTTCAGCATTCCGCTCGAGCGGTAAGAATGGCAATCAACAGCAACAGCAGCAACAGCAACAGCCACAATAGCAGCAACACAGCAGCAACAATCACAACCTAAGTAGTTAACAAGCAGCGCTGGGCTCGTTTTGCGCCTCGGTGCGCTTGGAGGGCGCTTGGAGAGTGACTGCGCGTAAGGAACCCAGTGCATACTACAGCCTTCCAAGAATGCATGGGGGTCTACTTGGAGGTTCATGGGTAGTTATAAGTGGAGCTATAAGTCCCCTAAGATGCGTTATAATTATAGTTACCCTACTTATAATTAACCCCACTTATAACTACCCATGAACCTCCAAATACAGGGTGCAGAAACTCGCGAGAGATGCAGCTCTGTCTGCTCAGGAGGAGCTCTTCGACAAAAGACTGACAGACTAGGGAATCGAAGCAAGAATCAGAAATCGTAAATCTCCCACTGTGTTCTTCCAGGCCCCAAAGACACACACACACACTGGTTTTTCACAATGCATGCAATTCCATTGCGTATTTCCAAACCCCCAAAACAGACACCGGTCTCCCCAATGCATAAAACCTCCAATGCGTCTTTTCTGCCAAACACCCCAAAACGTTCACAGGTTTGTACAATGCAAAGCCTCCACTGCATTCTTTCAAGCCCCCAGAACCCACACAGGTAAATGCACCAAACCTCCACTGCGTTCTTCCAGGGCCCCAGAATGCACACAGGTCCCCACAATGCACAAAATCTCGAGCCCCCTGCATTGCCCCCGAGCCCTACTAGTAAGAACGCTTCGTCAAGTGTCTATGGCTCCGTGCATCTATGGTGTCTCGAAGAACGCACGGCATGGTGCAAGACCCCTTGCTCAACTCCTTCGGTTCATGTAGCAAGCAGCGTAGGTAACCTGCGCTTACGATGGTGACGCGCTTGGCCAAGCATTCACCACTAAGACAACAACAACAACAACAACAACAACAACAACAACAACAACAACAACTTCGACGACGACTCAAGCCGCCATGTCCCCGGAACCAACCAACAACCTGCATGACTGTCACGGATGCTACACTAATTGGGTATTATCACGGCAAGAATGCAAGTTGTGGTCGGGTCAGCTGAGCAGGCTTCTAGTGACGAGCTCGTTGGTGACGCCGGCAGTGTGAAGATCATCCTCCATATCCTGCACTAAGTCACTACGTCATTTGCAAGGAGAAAGTGGGAAACTGTTATGCCTGGTAGAATCCTCGGCGTAGCCACCAAACCCTAAACCCCTCAATTATCAGACCGCTGAACCTTAAACCCTCAACTGCCACACCTAGGAAGTGCGCGGACCAACTGCAACCCTGGGCAGTGGCAAACATGGCATGTCGCCGTTCTATGCACATACTTATCCACGGCTTTCTTCAGGGAATCGTACATGCGTATCTAGAATATGTGTGCATGCACACACTCTTTCTGAACAGGCGCATGGGGACAGATGGTGCCCTGTCTGCATACAAGCATCTTTAAAATCTTGATATTTGGCTGTATGACAACAGGTTCTGAGCTGTTGAGCCTCATACAGACGTCCGAACAATTAGCAAACTAATTCCCGGATCTTTGAGATCCCTACCTTGCTTGAGTTCTGAGCTTCCTGGAGAACTCACCGCTTGACTCCCGTCCTCACTGAACCAAGCGAGCATCTCCATGTGGAATTACCAGGCCTGCACATCGAGTTCGGGCTTCGGGTTTCTCTTTAGGGTTCCTTTCTAGGGGGTACAGAATTGTTGGTTTAGGGTTCAGCGGTTAGGGTTCTCTTCAGGGTTCCTCTAGGGGTACAGGATTTAGGATATATAAGGCTTTTTGCTTCGGCTGTGGGGTTTAGAGTTTACATTTTACTGTAGGATCCTGGAACTGCCACCATCCTCCGGCCTGTCACATCTTAGCCTTAGCAACACTCCTGGCCAAGGCAGTTCTGCTCCTACTGCTCTTGGCTCTATGACCTAATTCTGGGGCCTTAATAATTAGAATAGGGTTTTGGGGCCCATGATACTATATCTATAATCAGGAACCCGAAGAATAATATTGGTAATAAACTAGGCCCCTATATTATGCCCTGCTTTGGCTTGCGGCACCAAGGTCAAACCTGCGTGGGCCGCGCACACTCTCTCAAAACCGGGCGAGGCTCTTGAACCACAGAAGGGTCATTCTAAGATGTGCAGGGAACACCCTAAGCCCTACACTACGCGCTCTCAAGCAAGCCCGAAACCCTAAACTCTAAAGCCTCAACATGCCTCAACCCCAAAACCCCGAAGCCAAAGAGATATCCTAAAACCGCGACGATAGCACTTAGCGGCCTACCAACATGGATTTTAGGGTTTCGGGTTGAGGGTTCTTCTAAGGTTCAGGGTTTGGGTATGCAAAGGACTAAAGAATCAGAAGTTGGAGTTTGGTCTACGGTTTAGGCTTCTGGTCAGGGGGCTTTCAACAATAAAACAACGTCCGAACCCGAAAGGGGTCACAGTTTGGGGGTTAGGGGCTTACCCTAAACCCTAAACTGTAGTTTGCCCTAGAACGACACCAAAGACCCTGAAAACTGCACCCAAAAATCCCAAGCCTCGCACCCAGAGGCCGCGAAACCTCTGTGGCAAGGTCAAAGAAACACCGGAGTTCCAAGCCACAGTCATTACAGATCCTCAACGGAAACCCACAGAATACCTACACACAAAGCTCTGGACAGGCCGGTGTAACCCCAGTACATAACATTGAAACGGCTTCGATCAACGTCGCGAAGCAAGGAACTACACCAGCTTCCTCAACCATGAGCCCAAAACCCTAGAGCCCTGAAAACCTCCAGCCTGAAACCCTAAACTCCATACCCCTTGTTGAAAGCCGAACGAACCCGCAAAGGAATCTTGAGAGGAACCCCTAAAAAGGGCCCCCTTTCTTGCCGCCTCGGCGTTGAACGCGGCCTCTTCACCGGATCTCAAAGCCAGGCTCCAAGCCAAAAAACGCAAAGGCGAAAGGGCCACAGCGCGTTAGGGGCTCCGTTAAGGGTATCAGAGGGTCCCGAAGTTCCTATAAGGCTTTTACAAGCCTATCAGGGCTCCTGTAAAGGTACTCCGGGGTCTTAGGGTGTTCGGGTCAGGCTCAGTATGGCTTCCTTCCTAGAGGCTCTATAAAGGACACTTGGAGTTTAGGGGTCTCTTTGGGGTTGCATCGCTCTTTCTCGGAGTTCTTCCGTCCGAGTTGAAGAAGATCTGGAGCTGGGGGCTGCCGCCAACAGGTGTAATGTAGGGGCCTTAATAGCTAGAATAAGGTTTTGGGGTCCTTTATAGTATAGTTATACTAAGGAACCCCCAAAAATAGGATAGGTGGTAATTATTAAGGCCCCTATAGTAGGGCTCAGGGTTCCAGGGGGGTTCAAAGGCTTCGAAGGCCTACCGGGTCTCGGAGTCTTATGATGGTTTGGGGAGAGCAGGCTTGGTGTTTCAGGGGTGCTGGTTGATTTCATGGCTTGGAGTTCGGGGTCTGTCTGGTGCTTCGGCAGTAGGAGCAACGGAACACACACATACTGCTCCTGATGGACACCTGTACCTTGGGGACCTCGGTGTACGAAATGAAACGACAGCTACGACATGGCTGATCGGAATGGCCGCAGTCTCATCAAGTGGCAATAGTCGCAAATGACAATGGCAGCTGCGTGGCCATACTCCCAAATGCGATGGGGTAGACTGCGTGTGCAGCCGGTATGGTGGTGTCTAAGAAAAACAGCTGCATCCAGCATGTAAGTCTTCTACCCGTGTCTGTTCCAGCTGACCTGTTACTAGGCCTGCTCAGAAGGGTTTCAGTAAACCTCCACGTGATAACGTCCCTCCGTCCTCATTGCCTTGTGAAGTTCACGCCAGTCCTGGCCGCGATCCCGAGCAGCAGAGGCAAGACAGTCAGAAAGGCTGGATTCCAGGCCCTTCACGCCACACGCATAGATGTGAGTGTTTGGCAGCTGCAGGAGTCGCCAGAGTTCGTCCATGTGTTGACCCATCTGCGTCTGTACATACTCCTTCTCCGCAGAATCACTGCCTTCACGGCTGATGGCGCAGTTGTACCTGAAGTTGTTCGGGAACTTCGCCCTGTAGGAATTGTGCTCATCGTGATAGAGCCGACACGATGCATAGCGAACCCCATAGAAAAGCCAAGCCAGGCCTGTAAACTTGCGGCTGGCGTCGGGATTGGCCGCCGAGACGTCATGAAAAAGCCGTCGCAGTTGTGATCGGATTGGTGCGATGCCTGTGCCTGTTGCCACCAGAATCAAGTTACAGCAGCTCTCCTCGGGCAGAAGCAGTTCGTTCCCCGTGGGGCCAGTGATCACCACCTTCTCCCCTACCTGCGCATCACAGAGGTAGTTGGAGCAGATCCCACCAACTTTGGCCTTGGGCCCTCCCAGACCACCGCCACCGCGGTGGTGGCGCTCCGAGACGTCCACGACGCGCTTCACGCAGAGCGACAGGGTCTTCGACCTTTGGTCGTCTCCGGACCTCAGGGCTTCGGGCCTTTGGGGAGGCTTCTTCACTGCAGTCCCGAGTCCCACCACAAACTGATTAAGAATTAAGATAGCTCCGATTTACTCCAGGGATCCTACCAGTGCTGCATCCTGCGAGTGCAAGTGCTTCAGTTTCGACCACACCTGGATGAAGCGATTGAGTAGAGCCGGAGCTTTGCCGGCCTCTCACCAGTCCTGCAAGAGGATCGAATAAGGTGAATAGGTAGCAATCGCTCTACTCAAACTGTTCCTGATGTTTATGCAGCCTTACTAAAACTTCCATCACCCCTAAAATCTAAATCCCGAACCCCAAACCTTGGATAACGTCAGTGTAGGCCGAAAGCCTTCATGATGAGGCTTCCTCGTGAGGACCAAACGGTAAACTCACGATCAACTGCCCGAACCCTGGCGCATGAGACTACCTCCTTTCAGCCGCCCTTCTCCTCAAAGAGCCCGATGCCCTTCAATTGAAACAATTGAGGCCCCTAGCCCTCAAACAACAAACTCAAAGCCTCAAAAAAGCCTTAAGACACTGAAGAGCAACTACCGATTTTCTGCAACCTACACCCTCAACACACAGAAAGTCCTGATTTTTCGGAAACCCTCCACCGTAGACTGTAGACCTACCCTAAACCCAACATAAACTAAACCCCCCAAAACCAGGTCGAAAGCCCGAGCTTTGCACTAAACCCTCCTAAGCCCCACGCTTTAAACCCTAAACCCTTGGTCCTCTCGGGACCCGGAGCGATGACGCCGATTGCCTGGCCCTCCAGGTACGGCACCTCCATTCTTCCCATTGGGTTTAGGGTTTAGGGGTCTGGGTTTAGGGCCGTTTAGGGACATAATATATATATATATACATATGCGGCTCGAGAAGGGCTACTATCTGGATGGTTGCTTCTTCTCCTGGTTTAGGGTGTTCGGGACCTTTTTCAGGGTGTTGAACTGCTTGGCATTTTGTGGGTCAGCGGTTTTACGGTTGATAAGGGAATTAGGATTTAGGCGTTCAGGGAGTGCTACTCGGGCTTTGCACGAGGTTTGATCGGGTTCTTAAACGGCTTGCTCAAAATAGGATAACTCCAAGGTAGGGCGGCCTTTAGGAATAGTTTTCACAGGGGGGGTTCATAGTGGTTGTTGCTTCGTGCTTCTAGGGTACAGGATTCGAGGCGCTTTCAGGGTGTATCAGACTCCATGTGAGGGTTGTTTGTTACAGGTTAGGGGTTTAGGGCTTAGGGCCCTTGGGGCTTTGTTGTCGGCTTCGAGTTTCGGGTTGTAGGGCCGAGGTTGAGGAGCTTCGGGCCTCCATGTGAGTCGGGCTTGGGGTAGATCCTGAAACATACACACACACATATATATATATATATATAGATATAGATAGATAGATATATATATAGAGAGAGAGAGAGAGTGTGTGTGTGTGTGTGTGTGTGTAAAGTGAATGTAGGGTTTGAACCCGCCCTGGCCACTCTCACGCTCTCGCAACACCGGGGCGGTGGTGTCTACAACTGCAATCGCCTTCTCCCGCCTGCCCGTGGTGGCTCAGCGTGATGTGGCATGTCCTCGGACGTCGACTTGCAAACATCTCTGGTGTAGGGGTTACGGTTTACGAGTCGTGTAGGAGTTTGGCTTCGGAGGTTTAGGGTTTGGAATTGACGCTTTAGGGGTTTGGATTAGCATTGGTGGGCTGTTGCGATCGTTTCAGTATATCCCTTTAGCTGGTCTCGTTACCGGTCTGGTCTGCAAAAACTCTTTGTTGCTGTAAGGGTTTTGATATTAGGATAATTATTGTGCTTCCTTTCTGCACAAGAAAGATTAAGCTGGGAAGCCTGAATCACTTACTCGAAATCCTCGCAAACACCTCGGATTGCTTTCTTCCTCCGGTCCGGTGGCGCCTCCACTGCTCCTGCCCACTTCTCAGGCACTCGCTAAAGCTTCGAGCTTTGGGTTAGGGTGTAAGATTTAGGATTCAGGCTTTGGGATTTAGCGTTTAGGGTTTAGGGCTCCACATGCAATATCACACCTTGTAAAGCCTGGATGCTGAGAAAACAACAACATGGACTCGCTCTTTGCAAGGGCCTTCGTGTCAGGCAACCTTCTCAGGCGGAGTGTTCATCCCAACTACCGCAACTACCATAAAACCAAAGCCCTACACCCTAAACCCTTTAAAAGCTGTGCCTCGAATATAGAAAAACCTGAAACCTAAGCCTCAATGACTCGGTGGTTCGAACCTTCTCTTGAATGCATCCTAACCAACAGCCCCAAACGCAAGAGCCCCCAACCAAAGCCTGAGCCCTTGAACACCAAAGTCTCAAGCCTGGGCGCCTACTGAACACAACTCGAAAAACTTATCCTACAAGATACGATAATACTATCAGGTACGATACGATACCATAAACAACTATGAAGCACCATATAGCATACTACACTATTATTAGGATAGGAACTTTACCAGACCCTCGGATCTTCTGCCTACGCCGCCAGCGTCGGCTTCTTGGGCTTTAGATAGAGCCGCCAGGCCTCAAGCACCTGCGAACTTTGAGGGAGTTTGAGGCTTTGGGTTTAGGGTTTTGGGGTTTAGGGTTTGGGGTTGGGGTTTAGGGTTTTAGGGTTAAGGTTTTAGGGTTTAAGGTTGGGGGTTTGGGGTTTTAGGGTTTCGGGGGTGTCGTTGCAGCGTAGGCGCGTATGTTGTTTCTTGTTGGTGAGGATTTGGGTTGGGGCAACGGTGTTTCAGGTCCGAGGTGGTGTTGGTTTTTGAAAGTCGTAGCAAAGCCGCCCACCTGAACCTGACGGCAAGCAAATCGCTGTCGCCCCCGTACGCAGAGGAGCACGCAGAAGGACAGGACCAGCAGAAGTAAGAACCATCCAAGGTTAAGCCAGAAACCTCAGATTTCAGCATCTAATGTTTAGCGTCGGAGGTTCAGGGTCCAGGGCCGGATTGCAGAGCAACGCTCCTAAAACCCTAAGCACAACCTCTGCTACATCCCTGTTGTATGGCTTCTCGCGACCACCCAAACTTTGAGTGGAGTCGGACTGCTACAAGGTTTACAGATTACGGAACTCTATGGGTTCTGGGTTTCCGGCCACTTTGCGAGGTTTCCGTTTGGGACCTAGGCTTTTGTAACAGCTAAAGCGCGAAGGGTCGAGAGTAGTCACCACCACCTATCCTCCTCCTCCCCTCCGACTGCGACTGTCACTGCCAGCGCGACTGCGATTGGGATTGGGACTGGGACTGCGACTCAGGCTAAGACTGCGATTACCACGGCCAATACCACCACTGCCCCCATCTACCTACTATCAGCGTGGCCATCCACACTGCGATGGCTTCTGCCAGCGTCTCTAAGCAGGTTTACGGATCGTGACGCTTCCCTGTCGTGGGGTAGCCCCTTCTGACAATTTTCTAAACCAAAATCATAGCCAAGAAGCAGGTGACGCTGTGCCGCAAATACTTGCAGTCATCGGATTCCACACCTTCTCAATGATCGCCGACTTCGTGACAGCACAGGAAAATCCGATTTTACGGTGTAGGGCGCACGTCCGATTTCAAGCTTCAGCCGAAGCTCCCAAGACTCCACAGAGTTACTGCTGACACTCTTGAACATTAGCCCAGTCCTTCCTGCTGCCTGTGCTTTCAGGCACGAGCTTCAGAAAATCAGGGAACCCCGAAAGTACGGTTGAAACCAAGCCCTAAATCCGTAAAACTTCCTCTGCTCCCTCCGAACACCTCTGACCCCCAAAAACACCCTACAAAATCCAGTCTCTGACCCCTAAACCCCAACCCCTACGCCCTAAACCCAAACCCCTAGGCCCTAAGCCCTAACCCCAAACCCTAGACCCTAAACCCTACACCCCAAACCCCTAACACCCAAACTCCAGAGACCTGTGGCCTCCCAGGTCGCACTGGAGGCAAATCGCGGAGGTCAGGAGTCGCCACCACCCGGGACCTGAGATTAGGGTTTAGGGTTCAGGGCTTTAGGGGTTTAGGGTTTAGGGTTTAGAAGAACCCTACCCTACAGTGCCCCTTAAAAGAGACCCTCTCAGAGAACCCTGCCCTGTAGTGCCCCTCAAAAGGGACCCTATGAGAGAACACGGCCCTATAGGACCTTTTGAAGGGGACCCTATAAGAGAATCCCCCTTTAACAGCTCCTTTCCGAGATCCGAAATTCGGGATCCTCTAGAGAGCCCTGTAGTACCCTCTAAGGAATCCCTTCCGAGGTTCCTTCCAAGGCTGTAGGCTTTAGGGTCCAGGGTTTAGGGATTAGAAGGTTCAGAGCTGATACAACAACCCGTCGGCCTTTTCGACTCCAAACTGTGCCAGGTTTGGAGCTTAGAGCTTTAGGGCTTCAGGGCTTTGGATTTAGGGCTAAAGGAAAAACCAACACAAGCCAAGGGGCCCTCGTAGATTTTGAGGTCGTGGCTGGATCCGACCCGGATGCCAATCCACCATCCCTCCATCAAACTTGCAGACTCCTCATGAAACAACTATCAGCGTCTTCATCATGTCGCCTACACCGTCATTTGCAGCACATTTACATCATTTCCGAGTCGCTGTTACCTTCGGCAACTTTAGCACTGTTTGCTGTGCCAGGGGCTGTCGGGGGTTCGTGGGGGCGGTGTCCGCGGTGGCGGTGGATGTTTCGCAGTCGTGGTCATGGAGTGGTAGTGCTGGTGGTGCTGAGGTGGTGCTTCCGGCGGTGGTTGCTGCTGTTGCGCTGCTGCTGCAACTGCTGCTGTTGTCGCTGTTGCTGTTGCCGATGCGGTTGCGATTGCGGTGGCTGCTGCTGCTGCTGCTGCTGCTGCTGCTGCTGCTGCTGCTGCTGCTGCTGCTGCTGCTGCTGCTGCTGCTGCTGCT
>CAJNDV010000891.1:99145-125927 GCA_905221635.1 Symbiodinium sp. CCMP2456
GTTGTTGTTGTTGGCGGTGGTGCTGTTGCGGTTGCAGTTGCAGTTGCAGTTGCAGTTGCTGTTGCTGTTGCTGTTGCTGTTGCTGTTGCTGTTGCTGTTGCTGTTGCTGTTGCTGTTGCTGTTGCTTGTTGTTGCTGTTGTTGCTGTTGTTGCTGTTGTTGCTGTTGTTGTTGTTGTTGCTGCTATTGACGCTGGTGTTGCTTGTGTTGCTTCTGTTGCAGCTGTTGCTGTTTGTGTTTCCGTTTCTGTGTCCGGTTCCTTTGCTGTTGCTCTGGCGGTTCTTCTTGTTGCTGCTTGCTTGTGAATTTGCCGCTGCATCTGCCTCAGTCGCCAGTGTGGGCTGCTAGTGGTGTTGTTGTTCTTGCTATCACTAGTTGAGCACTGCACTGGACCTCCAGAAGTATGAGAAGCATCTTCACCTTACCGATGCTATCACAACCCTGGCAATAGCTTTCTGTCTAGCGGCACTATTAGTACGAGTTTTGTTGCAGGAAACGCAGATCTCAGCAGTCGCACATGTCATGCTCGGTTCGGGCGTTCTTTGCTGCTCTTTCCGTCCGCAGTGATTTCGCTACTATCGCTACTATTACTTTTAAAGCTACTGCTAAGACTCTTGCAATATTGTCTCAATCCTTAGCTGTTGATCTTCCTGCGCACGGCTTACACTTAGTTTAACCCATTCCGGTCATTCTTACCTCGCTGATTACTCTTACATGTTGTATTGTACTGCTCTTGTTCTCGTCAACCCTTGTTCTCCGAACACTGTCGGCACCACCGTTCTCAGCCACGCCAGTTTCTGTTCTTCTCGATTGCCGAGTTCAGCGTAGACTTTTCGTCCTGGACCTTTAGGGCTTGGGAGGGTAAAGCCTACAACTTCCAGGGTCCTGTGGAAAGAGCTGCCGGAAGACGTCCTGCACGTAGCTAGTCGATCGTCCATTCACCCATCTGGTGCCTTACTTCCGACATGCGTGCCACTATCCGTCTATCAACATCAGCAATGCTCTGGTTTGCTGAACAGCGGGTGTGGGCATTGGAACAACCAACCCGTTCATGAAACAATGAAGTGGAGCAATCCGCCGAGGCTTCGGCGTTTAGACTTAGTATCAAACCATCCTTTCAACTCTCCTTCCCAGACTTCCTGTTTTTGGTGGCGAAGTTGTCCCTACCGAACCTCCAAAGTCGGCTCACATTGGCGCCGGTACAGTACCCGCCCGGATGCGCCTCCCCTGAAAACAAACGGACCGATAAGTGGAATTTCGTCACAACATGAGCCATCATGCCGGGCCAGAGAACGTGAATGCGCACCTTTCGAATTGGCTTTCCTGTTCCCAGGAAAAGGGGCTCTCTTTACAAGCTTGCTGCTTTGCCATGAAAGCTTGTGATAATGCAAACCCGGCGGAACTGTCCTAGACCCCACAACCATGAAGAACTGAACGCTGAAAGCCCCAAAAAACCCTTTCTCTAGAGCCCTTATGAGGCCCGTGTAGACTCTACAGCGAGAGAGCTTCGCAGCTGATGTGGGTTCCTTAACCTGCCTGTCCTTCTCTGTGGTTTATAATAAGGCTTTAAGGATTGAAGGCTTAGGGATTCTAGGGATTCTAGGGCTTGGGGCGCACTGTAAGGCTTAGGGTGTATGGGGTTGCAGTGGCTTAAGGCTTTTTGATTTCTTCTGGTTTGGGCTTAAGGGACTTTGTATGCCTAGAACAGGGGTCCGCTTGTTTGGGCTCTATAGTAGCTAGTAATCTAGGCGGACATTCCTACTAATTCTTCCGGCCCCTATAGGAATCTCAATGCTTCAGGCTTCGGCTTTGAACAGCATTTTTGAATCTTCCACCCTACGAGTCTTAACCCTAAACCCGACAACTCAAAGCTTCAACCCGAAAAACTCTGAACCGTGAGTCCTAAACCTTCTGAAACTCATAGCCCTGTAAACTCTACTAAAGTTAAAGTTCTATCCTGAACTCTCTCTCTCCCTCTCTCCGCGAAGGGACGATGTCCGTAGCTTGCAAAGTGGATCAATGGTGGTACAGTACCAGTTGGCCGCACGTGCAGCCGTCTCCCCTCTAAGATGACACCCTCCTGCAGGGATCAAAAGGAGAGTTTAGGGCTTTTAGGGCATTCGAGCTTGAGGGCGAAGCTTGTGGCTGTGGGACTCAATACAAGGCTTTCGGGTTTGGAGTTGGGTGTACTTGGGTAAGCCTTCACATCTTGGACATGGCATGCAGATTGGAGCCCGAGATTTGTTGCTGTCCTCTTCTGTCACGGCGAAGAGGCTGCATAACAGCTTGCACTCCGTGTCCAGAAGAATTTTGTCTGGATGGTCTCTGCGGTAGATTTGCCACCACCATTGATCATTCACCTCCTTATCCTCGCCTTGAAGGGGCTCCGGGAGGATCGTCTTGAAAGCGTGCACACGACCCACCATGAGCCCAGCATTCAGATAGCGCCAGCGGTGCTTCGCCGGAGGGGTCTTTTCACAGATGCTGTCGCTGTCTGGGAAACAGGCAACCTCAGCATTGAAGACGATGCTGCGCCCAGATTCCGATTCAAGCTCCTCAAACTTTCGGAGTATTTCAAGCTGACCTGCCAGAACCAGCGTGTCAAAGGCGTCTGCAACAATCCTCGGCTGCAGAGCAGAAAGAGAAAAACTCAGCACACTTAAGAAACATGGAGATCATTGGCGATCTTTACAATCCGAGAATCATAACATCCTGGTCATCCTTCGAAGAGGCGAATGCCCGAATCGCATTTATCTTGTCGCCCATTTTGCCCCAGTCTTTGGACTTGCCTTACACAGGGACAAGAAAGAACCTCGTTGAGGCTGCCAGGGTTCAGGCCCAGAGCCAGGAGTGTCGGGTAAGGTTTCTGCTTTCTAGGTAGTGAAATTTAGGGTTTGGGTTTCAGAATGTCAGGGTTCAGGGTTTAGGGGGTTGGGGTCTGCGTTTAGGGTGCAGGCCCACTCCCCCACGAATCGGGGAGCTCAGGGCTTGATATGAGGGCCTTGATAGTCTTGAGTCTTGAATAGGGTCTTGGCATATTGCAATTGCCGAGAACACACGGGAATTCCGCAGCTGTGGCGTGGTGCATTCGGGCTCATGCCACTCGGGCCCGTCCTCCTGGGGACGTGGCCTGTCCAGGCACCCTCACAAGCCCACATGGGGCCACATGTTGAGAGGCTCCAGCTGCTAGATCGTCCTGGTGGTCCTGGTAATCCTGGTCTTCGTGTAGTCTATAATATATAACAACAATAATAATACACCATAATCTACTGCAATATACTGTATATACTATTATATACTATAGTATAGTATACTGATTGTCCTGGTGCTGCTCATGGTCCTGCTCCCCTGGGTGGTCGTCTTTTCATGTCGCGGTCCCGGCGGAGTGTACATGGTGCATGGTGATTCACTGTTTGGGGGTCTACGCTGGCGTGGCAATAGAAATATCAGGGGACACTGTGTAACGGCGATTACAGTACTGTATTTTTCGAGATTCCTCTCTACAGAACTCTACCCAGGAATTCTACAGCCGTACTCCGCTAAGGGCATTCGGTTTTCGGTGTAGGGCCTAGGGACATTATGTTCTTGATCATACTAAACTTCCAGCCACACTGAACGCGAGTTCTGACGCTCCAGGTAAGATTACAAGTACAATGAACATCCAAAGAACGATGACAGCATTCACAAGAATGCAACACTTCCTAGTTAAAAGCAATGACGCTGAAATTGACATGAGAAGAACTACAACAGCAAAAATCCTTATAGTAAGAACCGCCGAAAGGAAAGAACAGCAGTAAGACAAAAAGACCTTGCTAGTCTTGATAGTCTAAAGCTGATAACAAATCTCTACTTCCGTCAGGATGCCGAGGCCCATCACTTGAGGAAAGATCTGCTGGGACTCTGCAGAGACCTCCAAGTCCCCAACAGGCACGGAAGCCTACTCGGATCCCATAAAGCCAGGGGTGGAGTCCAGAGACCCCGGGTACCGGTGAGATCCTATCGTACCTTCCCCCTAGTGGCTGCTCTTGCACCGAATGTTTGCTGCCACCATCATTGCTACGACTGCTCGCTCTCCGCATGGTGATGATTTCCACTACTAGCACACAGGACTCTATGCTGCCCAGCTTAGGCTTGTACTTCGGATGCTGACTCAGATCCAATGCGCCTGAAGGTAAGCGAAATGCCGCTGGATGGTGAACATAAACGTCATCAGGTGCAGCTGTGTCTGGTTCCTTGCAGGAGGTTGGGAATCTTACCTTCCAGCCATGAAGCAAAAAATACTAGAAAATTCCGGTCGAATTCTTAAGGCTCGTATATCCACTAAATCCAAAATTGAACCCTTATACTCAACCCTTTTAGAACCCTTGCAGTAACCCTTGGTCGAATCCTTAGTAATGGGGCCCCACTCCCATTACCAGCCTCAGGCTCAGGTCCGACGTGGCCGCCGCTTCCTCTGCCGGCGCCTGCCCGCAACTCCTCAGTAGGATTGAGTCACTTTTAGTCTTTCTAAAGGGCTTCCTCTAGGGCCTTTTAGGGGCCATTTTAGGGCTGTGGACCGCTGATGACCAGATTGAAGGTGCAGGGCTGTCATTTTTACTATTGCGGCTGTCGGTGTGGACGAAGTTGAGTAAGGTTTTACTGTTGCTATTGTGATGTTGCTTGCATCATCGTTGTCCCTGCACTTGTTGTACTTGCGACGGTGTGTGCGCTAACACTGCTGCTGCTTGTTGTTGTCAGTTATTGCGCGGTGGTTCCGTCATCTGGCATGCTGTGGGGCTGGGTTGCCTTGGCCCTGCGGTATGTGCCGAACCCACACCTTTCGAATTCAACCAAAACCCCGTCAACAGCGTCTTACCGAAGTTGGGGTTTGTTCTTCAGGCTCAGGGACAGGACTTTACAATCGACCCCACAGCCAACACACACACACACACGCGCACGCGCACACACACACACACACACACGCACACGCACACACACACACACGCACACACACACACACACATGCGTACGTACACTCACACGCAGAGAAGGATGCAAGAAAGCCAATACAAGCAACGGTGCGCCCGACACCTTCTCACATCCACAAAGACACGTTTCATACCAACACGTCCCATCCTTGAAGCACCAAAGGAATATGAAGTAACGAAAGCGGAGAAAAACCATGATTTCGCCCAACACCAACGAATGACAACCCTTCCATGGCGGCATGTGGACCTCAAGCCTTGTTGCTGCCACTGCTGTTGTTGCTGCGCCATCACGGCTACCTTCACCAACACCATCACCATCATCGCCATCATCCCGGACCTCAGCCTCGTCCCGTCCAAAGATCATTGTCATCTTTACCACTGTTTCGAAGCTGCAAAAATACGACGAAGCCAAGACCCACAAACCTGAAAGTTGCAAACCTGTGAACGCTGAAACCCCGGACCTTGCAAACCCCAAGCCCCACAAAGCCTAAGTGTCTAAAACCCCTCAACATTAAAACCCGCACCCCTAAACCTGAAACCATGCTTTCAGCAGGGCGGCAAGTGAAGAAGGAGGGCCGCGCGGGCGCATGCTAACCATGACCGACGCATTTTCGGCTGGATGTAGGACTTTGGGTTGAGGCTTCAGCAACTAACTTGTTTAAGTTTGGGTGCAGGGTTCAGAGCTCATGGGTTAGGGAGTCGGGCTCCATCATGAGTCATGGGTCTACTGCGGCAAAGTTATGATATGATAAGAACTTGCCATTTAAAACGTGCTTTGGGGTTTATATGGTACAGTAGAACTATCTATCATACTAGGTTAACGGTTACTCTGTATTCCAAACCCCTATCTCCACCAAGATTTGAGAGCTTAGAGCCTAGGACTCTTAGAGTTCAGGGAGCTCGTCCTGCCGAACGCAGTTAAACGACTCTGCGGAGTGCGTGCCTCCGAGTTCTGAGGCTCTGGTGTATTATATAAGGCACAACACCCGAAACCCTTGGAACCCCAAAACGCTGTTTAACAGAACACCCAGTGTTGCTGGGTCGGTGCTTTAAGGACTCAGGATGTGTGCTGCGGGTGCTGAGTTCATGATTGTGTGAGGTATCGGGAACTTGAACAAACAGACCAGTAACTTGTTTGAATAGGGTATGTCGAGGGGCATGAATATATACTGTAGGAACTGCCGCGATGCTGCTGCTGCTGCTGCTGCTATGGCTTCGGGCCGGGCATTCCGCAGCTGCATGGCATCATGGAAGGTCTGCGCTACTCTGCGGACGCAGCAAGAATTCGGGACTTCTACAGCAATGCTTTGCATTGACTACGAAAGCCCTCTCCCGCGTATAAAGTCCAACAAAGAGCCTTCTCGGCTACGGCTAATCAGCTTGGGGCTAAGGTTTAAAGTTTAGGGCGTAACTATAGGGTTCAGAATTCAAGGTTCAGGGTTTGGGTGCAGGGTATGGGGGTGGAGGGTCTATGACTCTATGAGGTTTGGGTTTAGGCATTCAAGGCTTCGCCGTCAACCTGTCAACCCGAAGCCAAACTAGGCCCAAGAGTCTCGCCGGCTTCCCTCGTGGCCGGTGACAGCACTCTGGGCAGCTGGTGGTTCGCCACCACTGTGGCATGGAACGGCACCTCTTCAAGAGATGCTGACAAAGCACACCGATGCAGGGCCCGGACCTCTAAACCCCAAACCCTGAATCGTTAACTCTAGAGACATCTGAACCCTATAATCTCTAAATCCTAAAGCCCTGAACCCCTCTGCACCCGTATCCAGGATCTCACAATCTCTGGGAAGCTGACCCAGACCTGATGGCCCCTTCGCAATCCGACTTAAAGGATCCTCCGCACGTCCCTTAGACACGGGCCTTGCCGGGGGGAGGAGGGGAGGTGAGCGACGCTTAAAATCAGAAGAGACTTTCGGGGTACTGCACACTATACCATACTCGAGGATGTATGCGTGTGTGTGTGTGTGTGGTGCTGTATATATATATATATATACATACATACATACATACATACATACATACATACAGACATACAGACATACATACAGACATACAGACATACAGACATACAGACATACAGACATACAGACATACAGACAGACCGACGGACGGACATCACTAATGATTGAAGATCCCTGTGTTATCAAGTTGGGTGGGTTATTTTGGGGTTCAGGGTTGCCCTTTCCTCTCTGACAGGGTGTTGGAGCTGCAAAAGTGAGTTCTTCTTCGAGTCCCCGAGCCCAAGCCCCTTAAGCTTCGAATCGTGCACCTGAGACCCTGGTACCTTCTCTCCCTTTGCTTCTCTATATGCGAGGACTCAAACCCCTGTCGTCCGTTCACAACTCGAGTACGATATACCCCGAAAGCTTCTAGGTATTTCAAGCATCTATATATATATATATATGTATATATATATATATATCGCATACATAAACATACACATACATATACATATACTATATATATGTATATACACAGGATAATGCCTGTCTGTCTGTCCGATATGGTTTACACCAAAGCCGATCTCCAATCATTAAGGCCCAACCCGACATGCTCAAGAGCCTTCGGGCTGAAGAGGTTCCAGGGAATCTGCTTCCCTCGGTGGAGTCGCCATCCATCCTCCAGCATGGCTCGGGGGTAGCAGGCACAAAGGCACCACAGGCAGAACGCCTTCCACATGGCAGGCTGCCTCGATAGGCTCATTCTGGGGCGCGTGGCGCTCAACCAAGCAGCGTGGCTTCGGGGCTTGGGGTTCTGGGTTCTTGGCCTCGGATGGGCCCGACGCAGGCAGAGCTTAGCTTCAACCGTGGGGGTTTGGAGTTTGTTTGGGCTTAGTTCGTGTTTCGGAGCATGGGCTTCTGGGCCCGGGTTCAGAAGCGGGAGAGCTTGCACGGGCATCGACTTTGGGGAGGGTCGAGGCTTGTGGCTCCTGAGGTGCGAAAGCAAGTTAATAATAACTAGTTCTTGCTATTCTGAGTATCATTCTATTAGATCTTATTGAAGTTATTACTATATTGTTATCATTATGGAGTCCGATTTGTTGGCCTAGAGATGCTATTCCCGTCGAGTCTGTTGCGCATGCTCTCGAGCAGCAAGAGCAAGAAGATGAAAGGAACCCCAGAGAGAACTGACATGTTGTTCTGGGGTTTTGGCATTTCAGGACATGGGGTCAGGTACCCGGTAGAGTTGAAGGTTTAAGGTTTAGAGTTTCGGGGCACACTTCACCCTGCAGCGCTGCAGTGGAACAGCAAAACCCCTGTGCCTGCTTCGTATCCTACAACACACCTTGAGGAATAGCCACAGACAACCAAAGCCACCAGGGCACCTGCAGAACATGAAACGTTGGGGCTCTGTCAAGTATGAAACTGACTCGGCGCTCGGTGTGTTGAGCCTAAACGCGCCCCGTTCTTTCCTCAAAGGTCCAGAGTCTCGGGCTTCACTCGGAGTCGAAGGGTCTGGGGGAGAGGCAGCCTGGGACATCCTTTCAGCCGCCAGCGGTGCCAGAGAAAGATGACGAGAAGAAGCAGGTCAAGGATCCCCATGTAGCTGATGATGCGCTCTCTGAGCTTGATCTTCCTGGGCTACCATTTTTCTCTGGCTCCCAAGATTATGAGTTCTCTAAGAACTTGCTAGAAACTAAATTTGCTTGCGCCAAGCACAAAGTATCCCAAAGTGCCACCTGGCCTCTCTAGAACACTCCAGGTCCGCTGGAAGTGAAGGTAGTCGTCGTTGTTCCAGCGGGGAAGCCAGGGTGTGGAGAGGTCGTCAAAGAGATCTTGCATGCTCTCCTTAGGCGGCTCCTTAAAAATTCGCGGATAAATCTTCGTATATATAAAGTCATCTTAGACTCTTCGACCCAGGAAAGGAGAATCGAAAATCTCCCAAGATCCCCCCTAAACCCTAAACCCCCAAACCCAGGAAAGAAGAATCGAAAATCTCCCAAAAACCGCCCGGGCCAGTCTCTAGGCGCCAGCCCTTGTAGGCCTCAGGCAGAAGTAGGCGAACGACTTCGAAGGGCAAGGACCTCAGGCAGAAGAGCCTCGGGTTTTTGAGGCACGGCGCCTTTTTGGAGAACTTCCCTGGCCCTGGGAAGTGGAAGATCAGGGGTCTCTTCTTGGTGAGACGATTTTCGATCCAAGTCTGACCCTGGGAATTTTGTACCAGAGCCACGGATTCCGGGGGTTGGCCCAAGTCCCAGGCCCATGGGCCGTCTAAGATGCCTTCGATGCCAAAGGCATTCAGGAAGAGCTCGGTTTGGTAGTCCAGGGCCACCAAGTCCGGGCGTTGAAAGAGGCTGAAGTTCGCACACAAGACCTGGTCAGAGATGGGGTCGTCCATGCCGTGGTTTTGAAGAATCTCCTGAAAGAAGGTACGAAGCGCCCAGACTCGTCCTGCCATGAGCCCGGCGTTCAAGAAACGCCAGGGGGTTGTGACGTTCTTGGCCTTGGCCAGCTCCTGAAACGCTTCCAAAAACCTGTCCGGCTGCGTTTCTGCACCGAAGAAGACAGCTTTGCCGGAATTTGCCTCCAGTGCCAACAGCCTGTCCAGGATTTCCTCCCTCGAGCCGGCAACTACCGAGTCGTAACCGTCCACGAAGAGCACAAAGTCGCAGATTTGAGAGGCCATCATCCGAAAAACATAATCTTTGTATGCATGTAGCCTCACAGTGAGCTTGGGCCACTCGGCCCCGCGGCCATAGTCCAACACTGCAACTTCACCAAAAACCTTGGAAGTGGAAGCGAAAAAAGCCGACTGGATCATATCCAGCTCGCTGGCAAACGTGGCCACGTGGGCTCGGCGTTCCGCACCTAGCAAGGCACACCCAGGGCAACACACACGCTTCGGCCTTATGACAGGTGTCTGGAATCTCCTTATACCGAAGAAGGCCCTGAGGCCTCAAACTTCGAATGCGCTTCTCTCTGTGTGCTTTTTGGGAAGGGGTGGGTCCCTGCCTATGCAGCTGACAAAATCCTCTGATCCTTGCGCGGCTCCTACGAGGAGGACGGGCCATGCTCGCCACATGGCCCACGCCGCTCTTAAGCAGTCCGCGGTTGAACGGTTCAGCGGTCTGGGGCTTTCGGGGTTGGCATTTAGGTTTACGGCTTACGGCCGAAAAAGTTTGCATATTAACTTGGCGTGCATGCTAAGTTGCATTAACATGAAAATGACGATGCGTGTGAATGCTGACTTGCTGGGGTTGTGGGGGAGTTCCCAGCGTTCCAGTGAGTCTTTGCGCAGGGTTCGGAGCTCCTTACCCCAAAGAGCTTACATGTTCCAGGGACATCAGTCCTGACTGCTACCCTTCTGTCAGAAAGCAACTCTCGTGAAAATCTGACCATGAATCCTAACCTTCTTGTCTGCACTTTGACTGGAAAGCTGGGAGAGGTTCGTCAAGACCTCCCGGTGAAGGGTTTCATCGCTTGCTAAGTAAGGAATATACCTTAAATTATCGGGGCCTTAATATTATGATTTAAGGTATATTCCTTAATTAAGGGATATTGGGCTCTCTGCGTGTCGGGTGCAAAAACCTACTGTCTCAGCTTCTGGCGGCAAGCGCTGGTCGAAGTGATTGGCATACCCTAACCCTCCAGGTGCCTACTATATAGGGCCCCAGGGGCTCTAGTACCCTATATAGTAGGTACCTGCGGGGTTAGGGATATAGGAGGCTGAAGAGTTACAACTGAAACAAGGTTGTGTGGCATCTTGAAGTATGTGCATGACTAAAAACATCGGGGCCACGAGGGGAGGCTACTGCTGTGCGGCAGACCCTTTACCGCCTCGTTCTCTCTAGGATCTTGCCAGCATGAAGTATAACGTTTGAAAAGCCATCGGACTTCGTAAGTCGATTACTCCTCGGGCTACATTGTAGAAATGCGCTACATGGGCTTATCCTGGTATCCCTCCTTTGCATGTGCCCAACTTACTTACTTGGGTCCGGTGAGCCTCTAAGTACGGCACAGTAAAGAGGGACCGGTAATTTTGGTTATGCAGGAACTACACTGCCAAAGGGAGCATTCTTGCAAACTCTTCTAAACCCTCACAGTGCCCTATGAAACCCTCATAAAACCTGAAAACCCCTAAACCCTAAACCCTAAACCCCTAAACCCTTAAACCCCTAAACCCCTAAACCCTAAACCTTACTATTATTCGAGGCCTCAGGCCGGTCTTGGGAAACATGAGGTGAAGACTTCCGAAGTCTCTTTGGGCCTCCAGATCTTTTCACAGCTTCTTCTTATGGGTTTTACAGAGTTTCCATATCGGTCGTGGGACCCCCTCGGCTTGTATCCTTGCCGAAGACGTCACAAAAACCCACTCACACCAAATAAACATGTAAAGGTCCTAGATCTTACGGCTTTGCAGCACAGCCTAAACACCAGCCCCAAATCAAACCGCCGGCCGTAAACCCTCGAGCCTAACTGAAACCCTCATAAGCCCCTACATGTACTTCCTTATGAACCCGACAGAGCAGCCAGAATATCACGGGAGAAGCCTCAAGCCCCAAAGTCTGGAACGTTTTCTCCACTGCCGCGGTTCACCGGCGCTCTAGGGCCGTTAGCGGCTTTAGGGCTCTAAGTGGGGTTTCGTAGGGCTTTGGACGTAGGATTTATAGGGTTTAGGGCTCTGAGTAGGGTTTCTTAGGCTTTGGACGTAGGGTTTATAGGGTTTAGGGTTTAGGGTCGAGGGCGTACAGGATTTATTGGGTGTAAGGGTCTCAGGTTTACGCCTCCCAGACGGCCAGCTTCTTCTTTGGCCACCACGCCTCCGGGACCGGAGGTGCCGGGGAGTTGGAGTTCATGCTCTTCTAAGGGCAAGAGTTCCTGTAAGGGGTGTTCCTTCATAAGTCACCCTAAACCCTAAACCCTACACCCTAAACCCTTTCAGGTCTTGAGGGCTTCTAACGTGCTTTCAGGGGGCTTTCGAAAGGGGAGCCGGCCAGACCCTGAAAGCCACAGCCAAAACCAAAACCAGAGCCGACCGCAAAACGGAAGCCCAAGAGGGGCCCTCTTCCACTTCTGCGCGTGTTTCTGGGGTCATGGCAGTCCGTTAAGTTTTAAGGTTTAAGGTTTAGGGTTTAGGGTTTAGGGGTCATTGAGTCACATCCCGATTATCGCCTCTGGGGTTCACTGAGTCCCCTGAGCCGCTGAGCTCCGGATTGCCCACCTGACACCGGCCACCAGCTCCCTGCCGGCCGCGCAGGCAGAGGAGCACGCAGAAGGCCAGGGCCAGCAGAAGTAGGAACCATCGAAGGTTGAGCCAGAAACCTCAAGGCTTGGAGTAGCTTGGAGACCCTAGGCCCTAGACCCTAGAAGGATCTGCAAGCTTTTCGTCAGGATCTCAACATGGCTGGTGTCATCTACATTCCACTGGGCCAAACACCGCAGAGAAGAAGACCATGCGGAACAGAGCCACCAGGTTGCGGGGAACTCGACTAGAAACTCTCTCTTGTTCTACTACTTCTACGACCTACGACCACTCACACTAAGACCGTCTCAAAGCTTCAACCTCTCAGCCCCCTTTAAAGCGAAGTAGGTGTAGCATGGCGGCCTTACTGGGACATGATCAGACCCCTTTATGAGGTTGAGGATCCTTCCAGAGAACTTGCAGATCTGGGAGCCTCTCTGAGGAATAGCTTCATACCTTATGGTAACCCTTCTAGTCATCGAAAATCCTGAAGCCCTATAAAAATGCCCGAAACCCCAAAACCCTAAACCCTATAGTACTCTTGAAGCCTCAGAGTAACTCTCATGCACAAATCGCAACCGAGACTCAGAAATCGCTGTGTCGCAGCGATCTGCAGTCATCGGAGACTGTGCCTTCAAAGGGCGATCGGAGACTTCGGATGTCGGGTTTGGGTTCAGGGTTTAAGGTCATGTCTGCTACCGCTTCGACGAGAACATCTGGAGCCCTGTCGACATCTTTGCTCATGCCGTTCTTCGTCTTCCGTTTGCTGCTCTGGTTCTTGATAGCAGCACTGTCATTCTTAGGGCCACTGCTTCAAGCAGTACAGTACAACTCGTAACAGAATCCTTTACCCTCTAAAGTCCGATCTGCCAAACTTGCAAAAAAAAGACCTTAAAACCCTAAAACCCTAAACCCTAAAACCCCAAACCTCCTACAGTAAACCTTAAAACCCTAAAACCCTGAACCTTAAAACCCTAAAACCCACTAAACCCTAANNCTAAACCCTGAAACCCTAAAGCCCTTGCGAATCCTTGCAAGAGCCCCCCCTTCGGCACCTCCCACGTTGCATTGGAGGCAAAGCGCAGAGGTAAAGAGTAGCCACCAACCCGGGCCTGAAAAAATCCCAGGGCTTCCTTGAAAGGCCCCGGAAAAGGTTCCTGTGAGGGGTTAGGGCCAGGGTTCCTTCAAGACGTCCGTTAAGGATTTAGGGCGGTTTAGCGTTTTGGTACGGTGGGGATCTCCGATATATTCTGCAGTAGAGTGGATAGTCGGGCTTTGGTAAGCGTACACGTGAGTGCATGCGGCTGACCAATGAAAATCCTGCTTCACACACCAACCCGTCCCCGTGTAGGATGCTTGATGTCTGTCGACGTTTTAGGGCGGTGGTCGGGGCTTGGAGATTGAAGGTTTCGGGAATCCTCGACTCGGGGCGTCTGTAGTTTAGCTGTGACGAAAACCCCTCACAAGGAAACAACGGCGAAAACCGATACAGAACCTCGAGAGAACCCAAAACCCTCAACCCACTTATACAGTTATACAACCCTTAAAGCACAGGTTCAGGATTGCTATCTCAGGGCTCGGGTTTTGCAGCGGCTCAAGGGCTGCTTTTACGGGATGCTCCAGGCGTTCTTTTCCGGGACTTGCAAGAAGTTCAGGAAGTTGAAGCTTTAAGATTTTGAATATAGGGGGGGGGGGGGGGGGGGGNNGCTTTGGTAGTACAAAAAAGCAAAATTCTGGGTTCATAGGGGTTTTTGTCATTAGACTCAGGCCCCCCCAGATTCTACGAAAAGCATAGCCCGAGCCAAGGGACCGTCGTAGATTTTGAGGTCGTGGGTTGCCTCTACCTGGATGCCAAGCCACCATCCTTCCATCAGGTAGGCAGACTCCTGGAGAAGCACTTCAAAAAGTCATCAATGCCTGTCGCAGCCGTGCTAGGGCCATTACCATACTATTCCTCCCCAGCCTTGCATATCCACATCAAAGTTACCATTGCCAACACCATAGGTGCTGGTGGTGGCGTTGGTGGTGGTGTTGGTGGTGGTGGTGGTGGTGGTGGTGGCGGTGGCTGAAGCTGTTATTGTCGCTGCTGTTTGTAATCAGCCCTGCCGTTGCCACTGCTGCATGATTGTGCTAGCTATGACTACCGTCGTTGATACTCGTGCCGGTGAAACTGCTGCCACGGCAGTTGCTGCTGCTTCGAACCTGAGTATTATCTTTATATGTTTTCTGCAGTTCAACAAATATGACTGTCACGACTACTCTTTTCCTGCCGAGATTGTACTTTGTTCTGATTTTAGTTGGCCCAAATTCAATTGTGCTGACTGCTACAGTGTGCAAAAGGCGTGGCTGACGACGGTGTCCTTGCAACAGTTGTCCACTAGCATTGCTTGTGCTACTCGTACAGTTGCTCGTATGAGCAGTCGTACAGCTCTTGCACTGCGCAACATTCTCATCTTTGGTGTGATTACTACTCTGAGGTCTTGTGCTCTTAGAGGTCTGGCGAGCTCGCAATTATCGCTATATACTAGTGTTCTATCTGTCGCAGCATGCTGAGTGCTTATACCTCCAACCTTTGCTTAAAGGAGAGGGCCGGAACAATGCCAAACCTCAGGAGCAACCCAAGCACGAGTGGGAACAAAGACCACGGCGACACTAAACGTAACAAGAACCAGAAAGACATCCAGCGTTTGACTACACATTAAGGCCATTAGTCATGCCCAAAACAATGATCAGAGAGAACTAGAGAATCAATAATCAAAACAGTGACGGCCGTGCTGTGAATCTGAGCAATGAAAACGGGGTGAGAGCGATGTGCAAGTAAGAATGAGAATAAGACCACCAGAAGGTAGCACGACTGGCATGAACAGGACGGATGGTAAGGCTGCAAGAACAGTAACGAGGCTACAAGAACGAACTAAGGTCCAAGAACAAAGGCCCAAAGACAATGGTAAGACGTGTAAGAGCTGCAAAACAACACCTGAAGCACCAGGACCGATGGAATAGAACCAACAGTGCGAAAGGCAGCAAAGATACCATGGGGAGACTCCTGTACTTGGAGGTTCATGGGTAATTATAAGTGGAGTTATAAGTCCCGTAATATGGGTTATAAGTATAGTTACCCTACTTATAACTCCACTTATAACTACCCATGAACCCTAAAACCCTAAACCCTAAACCCTAAAACCCTAAACCCTAAACCCTAAAACCCTAAACCCTAAACCCTAAACCCTAAACCTCCAAGTAGTAGGGACCGAGAACGGAGTCGCTCCTGCGGGAAAAGCTGCCGGAAGGCGTCCTGCAAGGAAGACGTGGGCCGTCCATCGACCCATCTGGTGCCTTGCTTCCGCAACCGGGGGGGTTTAGGGTTTAGGGTTTAGGGGTTTAGGGTTTCGGGTTTCGGGTTTAGGGGGTGGCACGATTCAATCCAACTAGCTGCACCACTTCACCATTCGATTGATCGGCACCGTAGTTGCCGGGTTTCGTTGGTCTGACAACGAACCAGATGAGGTTATCTCATCATACTTCAAAGCACATTCGCTCTCTAAATCCAAAACTAAGCTATCTAATCGATAATCAACTGGTTGACTGGGCAACCAAACCAGAAAGATGTCCAAGTTAACTGCTCGATTCAGCCAGCGACCGGACTATTGCCAGCTAACTGGCTAACAAGCTGACACCTGCTAAGTACCGAAACCACTGTCCGGCTACGGCCCGACTGACTGATCAGCAACAACTAGATTGGAATGCGGAGTTTTCATGGACTGGGCAGATAACAAACGTCAACCACCACCATCCTCCCCAACCTAATGGGCGATCAGTGGTTACATACTTATATAGATGTACAGATAGATATACACATATGTACATATATATATATATATTCAAGTATACGTATCTAAATATGCACACACATATGCATGCATGCATGCATGCAGACATACATGCATCCATACATGCGTACAAATGTTCATATACATGCATGCATATACACATACATGTACTGCATGCAGGCTTCAGGGTCTTATGTATGGTTATAGTAGAATTCAGGCTCAATAAGGATTCGGGGTTTAGGCCCCTCCTAGGTATACAAATATATATATATATATATGAACAGATGCGTAGAGGTATATATGCACATAAGTAAGGCATCCGAAGGGACGATGGCCAAAGCCCGGAAAATGGACCAGTGGGGGAGCTGTGCCGGTCGGCCTCACATGTAGTCGACCGCCTCCTACGTCGACACCGTCCTGGGCCAACAATACTGAACCCAGTCATCATAGTAGTAGACAGTGTGGAAGTAGCAACGGTAGCAGTAGGAAGCGCAGTTGTTCTTGCTGCTGCAGTTGTAGCTGCTGTTCTTGTTGTTGTGGTAGCGGCGGCACTGGGGAGGAGGATCGCTACTGTTCAAGCTTTGAAAGTCTAGATGCGGGGCTTTATATCGCTACATGTTCATGAATCTCATGACCTACTTAAACTGGTAAGCATGACCAGACCCCATCCCGGTCCTCCTGCAGGTGGAGTAATGTGCATATCAGCTTGCACTCAGTGTCCAGAAGAACTTTGTCCGGATTGTCTCTGCGGTACCTTTGGAACCAGACTTGATCATTCACCTGCTCTTCCACGGGTTTCGGCAGCATCGTCTTGAAAGCATGCACACGACCCACAAGTATCCCAGAATTCAGATAGCGCCAGCGGTGTTTTGCTGGAGGGGTCTTTTCACAGATGCCATCGCTGTTTGGAAAACAGGTTTCCTCGGCACCGAAGACGATGCTGCGCCCAGATTCGCTTTCAAGCTCCTCAAACTTTCGGAGAATTTCAGACCGACTGCCGAGAACCAAACAATCAAACGCGTCTGCATAAAGCCTCGGCTACAAGGGCGGAGACAGAAACACCCGGCATGCTAAAGAAATGAAGGCAACATCAGTGATACTGCGCTCCGAGAATCAAGACATCCTGGTCACTCAGTGAGAGAGCAAAGGTCCGCATCGCGTTTGCCTTTTCCACAGTGCCCCAGGAACTGCCCTTGCCTTAGAATTGGGGCCTTAGGAACTAGAGCAGGGTTTTGGGGTACAGTGTAATAAGGCAAGGAGCCCTTTGGGGAAGAATGGTTTGAGCAAGCTCCTATATGGGCGGTGAAGACATGGAGCGGCATGGGCGAGGCCAGCGAAAACTTCACTGGACAGCCAGCCCGAAACCCGACATCCCCCCCAGATCCCCTAAACCCTAAACCCTAAAGCCCGAAGCCCGAAGCCCCTAGACCCCGGGGCCTTCAAACCGTAAACCCACATCCTGGGACCATCAGCCCGAAAGCCTGTAAACCTTCAACCACGAAGCTCCAAAACCCAGAGCCCTGCTGAGGCCCGGCAACCCTTAGAGCGGGGCTTCATACTTAGAATGACGCTCTAGGGTATGATATATATATATATATAGAGAGAGAGAGAGAGTTGAACTCTAACCCATCGAACACACAAATGGCTCGTTAAAACAACCAAGAAAACTAGTAGCAAACATGTTAGTAACGATAGATATCCCTCGGATCACAATAAGTAGTGGTGAAACTAAAATAATTTGCTCCAGATGCCGAGACCAAGCACGTGTGGAAACATCTGATTGGCCTCTGCAGAAACCTGGCCAGGGTAATCGTTGGGTTGTACTGGGCTGCTGTAGGGTGTTAACGAGTTTTGACGATGTTGCGAACAAAAATTAACACGTTTTGAAGTATTTTACTGTGCTTTAAGGGGGGTGTTGAAAGCCTTATATTGTCTGGGAGACTTCGCAAGTTGAGAACCTCGGGCCCTACGGCACATAGCCTAAACCCTTCGAGAGCCCGAGAGACGCCCGGCCTGAAGGTATGCGAACGACCGGTGCAGGTTGAACATAAAGGTCATCAAGTGAAGCTTCGTGCTATTCCTTGAAAGCAGGCTGCTGCTGGGTCACAGGGGTTGTAGCAATAGTAGCAGCAGCAGCAGTGGTAGCAGTATCTCAACCCTTCAACCCTTGAAACGTCTAGGAGTCTAGATCCCACTCTCGGAGGTCCGAGAAAAAGAAACAGCATGCCCACACAGACCGCAACATTGTAGGATCCTTCAGGTAAGGAACCGAGCCCCACCCGTCTGAGCTACCTAGGGCTCGCCGCCCCAAATCCCCAAACCTGTTACAACCCTAAAGCCCGAAACCCTAAACCCCACAACCCCAAAAGCCCTACAACCCTACAACCCTAAACCCCAAACCCTGAACACAATCCCTAAAGAGCCCCTGTAGAAGCCGAGTCGCGCGACCGACCGGGCAACCTGGAGCTCCGCTTCGACGCCCCTCCTCGGCTTTCAGCGGAATGTAGGGTTTAGGGGTCTAGGGGATATAAAGGAGTTTAGGGATTCAGTGTCTAGGGTTTGAGGGTCTAGGGGTTTTAAAAGAGTTTAGGGATTTAGGGTTTAGGGCTTTAGGGGCTTAGGGTTTTAAGGGAGTTCAGGGGTTTAGAGCTTAGGGGTGCAGCATTTCAAGGGAGTCTAGGGATGAATTAAAGCATTAGGGTTTAGGGGTTTGGGCCTCGCAATCGCTCCAAAAGCGTTCTATTTCAGCCGTGGAGTAGCGACTGGAGAAGCATCGCCGCGCTGGCACATGACAACCACGACAGAGGCATAGCTGGGGAGAGTGCGGCTTAGGTTTCGGCACGGCTTGGCTGACCTGAAAGCTAAAAGCCTTGCGTTGTGCCGATTAGAAGGGTTCAGTGCTGGTCAGTGTGGGATCTAGGGGCTCGTTTAGGGCGTGTGGGGCTGCACTCTGCGCTCTGGGTCGAGGCTACGACTGCAGGGCCAAATAAATCCTAAAGCAGGCTCGGGTGTGTTACAAGAGCAGAGCTTGCAACTGTGGAAGCAGCAGGGCTGCTTGAGCCGACGTACCCATTTCGGAACATCTACTCATGCGCTCAACGACAAAGGCGGGTCAGTGGCGAATGCGTCGACTCGAAACGGATGAAATTACGCGAACTAAGCGGCTCGCAGTTTGGTGGAATCGAGGTGCAGGGCTGAATTGGGTAAACATGCTGGCCTTAACAAGTCCAACCATGAAGATGAAGATGAAGATGACGATGATCATGATGAGGATGAGGGTGCGAATCATCATCATCATCATCATCATCGTCGTCATCGTCATCGTCCAAAGCTGTTGAGTTTTGTTGCGGCTGTGCTGAGGTTGGCGATGCCGGCAACTTCGGCGACGTGCTCCACCACTTTAGCTCACAAAGTCTTGCCTTTGGAAACCAACACTACCACCATCAGAAACACCACCACCACCACCACCACCACATGATAATGCTACGTCGTCGACTGATTTGTTCGTTCTTTCCTCCGTGGTCTCGGTCTTTGGCTGGCGGGATTTCCCGAAGGACCCGTCCAAGATAACAAAAATTTGCGCCTGTCGCCGTGCAGCTAAGCCGCCGCAACAAATTGTAGGGGCCCTGAGCCGTGACCTCTTTCCGCCGCAAAAGGCGTCTTACTGTGTAGGGGGCTTTAATGGTTTCCTACTGCGCCAAACCATGGTAACCAGCAGAACAGAGGAATCTGGCCCAGGACAACAAATCCTGTGACAACTCTGGCTCGAGGGCGCGCAAGATCCGAACTGACCAATGCAAGAACCGAAGTCCATGTTCTAAAAAAGACCCTCTCCTTCAGGTTCGCCTTCAGCATGCTTGTTTCAAACCCAAACTCGACAGTACACCGAAACCCTAAACCCTGAAACCCTGAAACAAAACCCTATAACCAGTCCGCCCCTTCGGAATTGCGTCTGCCCCGGCAAGGCCAATCGATTGTTCATTGGCTTCGGCACTTCGAGGGGGATTTGGGATGTAGGGTTGATGAGGGTTGTTCGGGTAAGTCAGGGTTTAGGATAGCTTAAGGGGTCACTAGGAATTCAAGCTAGAAAAGGCCAGTATACAAGCCTTCGATCATGCGGATATCAAACATGGAAAGCCCCAGCAGCGTGAGCAGCGCGGGCAGAAACGGGCAGTCTTTCAGCAACGGATTCACGATGAAGTCCGTCAGCCCACTCACACTGGTCAGGTTCTCGTTGTAGGGCTCACGGTGATGGACAGCATGATGCTGCGGGGGCAGCAGTAGATGCAAGCGCTGCAGGATACGAACAGCAAAGGGCCTCGTGCCTTCGGGGAAGTGCGCATAGAAATGCCCGACAGCGGAGCCGTAGGCACCAAAAAGGAGCTTTAAGTAGAGGATCTGTGCAGCGAGCAGTGTGTGATTTGAGAGCGCCGCAAAGCAGACAAGAAGAATCCACTGAATCCTGACAGTGTCACAGAAGAGGCGATACAGCCCGACTCCCCTGGTCGATTCCATGGGCCAGGCATGGTGCATTTGAAAGCCGTAGGCCACGAAGTCCAGAGCAGGTACTTTTAGGCACTCTTCGTGATCGAAGGTCCTATGGAGCAAGGCCGACATGAAGTCACCATAGAGGTACATGAAAAAAGTCAGCTTCCAGTCAGGAACCCAGGATGGCTCAAAGAGGACGGTCCACAGCCCAAGCCCGAAGAAGAGCAGGTGATGAAGCAATTGCCACCAAGTCGTGGGAACCTGCTTCTCAGGCCCCAAAAAAAAAACATAAGCATAAGCTTTTGACAGTAATATCCCTGCTTTCTGGGTCTCAGATACAAGGGGAGTCAGATGGGAGTCCCAACATAGGGGCCTGAATAAATGCCCATACTACTCCTCCGGGCTCCTGACTACAATTTTGCGACCACATACGTCACAACCCTCTTCTACTGACTGAGGCACCTGTACTAAACCCTCATAGAAACCTTTCCTGAAACTCTCACAGGAACTCTTCAGCAAGCCCATTCTTTTGTAACTATTCAGGAAGACCCCCTCTTGACCCCCTTTTCCAGGAACCCCATTCCTTCGGTGGCGGCGGGAAAGCATCGTGGTTGGGGAGCACCTTCCCCCTTTCCGATCTTCGCTCCCTCGTCGGAAGCGGCGCCTCTTGTTGAAGAACCTGGGCTCTCTCTTCTTATCATGTTTAGGGTCGACTTGCTTTAAGGGCATCCATGAGGGCTACTATAAGCGCGCTGCAAAGGAAAGTTGAGGAATCGTACTACTAGTTATTCCATCCCTGCTATTACTTAAACCAAGTTACTAGAAATAGGGATACGTAGTAAAGACTGGGCTTTCCTTCTCAGCTCCCTACCAATACAGATATTGGGAAAAACCCGAACCCAAAAAAGGATCCCCTTGTAATCTCTATGTAAATGTAGTGTCGCAACAAGGACCCAGGAACTGCCTTCAATGCAGTCCTTCTTCGCCACTGCGACCTGCAGCCTCTGGCACAGAGGCCAACAGCAAGCACATACCAAGCCTTTTTGGACTCAGCACCCAAAGCCGAGAGCTGTGGTAGCCTGCATCTGTAACAAGGCGTCTATAGAGGTTAACATGTTTTAGAAAGCTTCATAGAACGCTACGGCACTTCATTTAAATGAGTCACCGCAACTTGCCACATTACATACGCCTTGGTTATGATAGCCGGAGGGTGAGCTAAGAATGCTATTTATCTTCACAAGAAACCAGATACCCTTTAGCTAAAGCCCTTACAAAAAGGAAAAGCACTATCACTAGTTACAAAAACCCGTAAAATTCATCAAGCGGAACCACGTAGCTTGGACCCTTTTCCCACGAGCACACGGCTGCGTAGGGCTGGGAGCTGTCTGCTGGTAGCAAGCACCCCGGAGGATTCCGCGACTTGCATTCTTGCAAGGGTCAGAACATGGAGCTGCAAAACCTGGCGCGAGTAAAACGCCTCAAAAACTGCGGTGGAGGTGGAGAAACCAGGATGTTCAACAAGGATGCCATGCTGTGTACTAGTATTACTACTAGTAGTAGTACTAGCAGTACTAATTAATAGTTGGTACTAGTAAATAGTACTAGTAGTACTGGCAATGGTAGTATTGGTAATACTGATAGTAGGGTGGTGGTGGTGGTGGTGGTGGTGGTAGTAGTAGTATTCACGATACGTGTCAATAATACGATGTGTCTCTCTCCCTCTCTATATATATATATGCATATCTATCTTGCGTGCAATTCCTACATGTGTACATCCATCGTGCATCGTCGCTGTCGATGGTAGCATTCTCACGACGCACTGTCTGATCCGGATAGCAGTGCATTGCGCACCGTCTTGGTATGTATCGCTCACACGCGAGCGCAAGGGGCCCGTCTTAAAGATGGTCTGGTTTAGCTTGGCTGGCTTGGCTAAGCACACCCCCTCAGTATACAGCGTGTGCAGCAGCGATGGAACGGAGCGCAAAGGGGCAGTCTTAAAGACGGTTTGGTTTGGCTGGGCTTGGCGTTTGGCTTGGCCTGGGCTTGGCTTGAGCGGCAGTGGGCACCAATGAAGGACCTGCGTAATACTACTGCGGAAACATTCTCCAGAATGCATCTTTGTCGCATCTCACGACTCCTTGCTGTTCTGGTCGCACTGTCTGAAAGCAAAACGCACCTTACTTCCTTCCTTCCTTCCTGCCTTCCTTCCTCTTTTCTGCTAGTTTGACTTTCTGATCCAAATATATTGTTTATTGATCCAAGTCTAATTTTTTGATCCCAATCAACCATACATAAACCTGTGTGCTACCGCAAGTTTCCTCTTTGGCTCTGAAGGTAACTTGCGAAGGACTAATCGCAATGTTTTCCAGGTCCAATCCGTTTCCTCTTGACCCGGCCACTACAGCTTAATTGTATGATTTTTTCAATCAAGAGAATGGAGACAATACTAGTGGCACTGGCGATAATTAGTGGCACTGGCAAGAATCACTGCTCGCGAGCAGTCTGTCAATCCGCAGCATCACGATCATTTTCCACGGGCGCCTCCGTGTCTGAGCACAACTACGGTTCTACAACAGGTCTTCAGCAAGAGTGAAACACGACGAGTGCAACCCAACGACGCGATTATGTGTGCGCACTGTATTCGTCTGCTCACTGCGTGATGGTGCTTATGAAGAATCTGATTGTTGCGATGGATCTCACATACATGACGAAGATGGCTTGCATGATTCTGATGATTCTCTAGGTTCCTCCACTACCACTACCACTACCACTACCACTTCGACTGCTCCTGCCACCACCACTACGGCGGCTACAGATACCAATGCGACTGCGACAGCGGCTGCCACTGCAACCACCAATATGATTGCGATTGCGACTGCGACGACGACTATACGTCACCAACATATAGCAATAGGCAAAACGCCGCAGTAGCAGTGGAACAGTTCGCCCTTCTGCTCAGAACGGAGCACGTTTGCTCGGGCCTGAGCCAGACAAGAACCGCACAGATGAGGGTCCACAAAAACACCAGGGTTACTGATGTAAGGGCTTTTGAACCAGGGTCCTAGTCTTTGGGGTTCACATTAGGGCCCCTTGCTTCCTGAAAGTCCGAAAAATGCACAACCACGGTTCATAAGTTGACAAGATGCAGCAAACCTCAACTCTTCACCCTTAAGCGATCATCATCCAAGCCCTGGGAACCTTCTTGATATGAAGCTAAATGAGCTAAACAGGGCGATCCCGGAAGTACTCATCTCCGATCGGTTGAAGCCCGGGTCCTTAAGGTTGAAGAAGAACTCAAAGCTCGCAAAGCGAGGACGGCTGATAGGATTTAGGACTAAGATATAGTCAGGGGTTGGAATCCTGCTCAAAATCGAAGCGATGGATTCCGGGTCCAGGGTGTAAGTTTCAGGACTGGCCTGGTGCTTAGAGTTGGTCCTGACCATCTGAATCTGCGAGCCGGGCTATCCCAGACAAGAACCCCCTAAACCCTAGAACCCCTAAGGGCCACTAAAACAACCCTTAAGAACTCCCCTAAACCCACTCCAACCCCGTCAAACCTCTAACACTCCTAGTACCCCCTTAACTTCAAGCCCTGCACAGAGATCCTGGGACTGAAGACGGCAGGTTCCCGAAGACTTCCAGGAGCCCTTTCGAAATTCAGGGTTTGGGTTTAGGTCGATTTGGGGGTTTAGGGATTTAGGGGTTTAGGGTTTGGGGTTTAGGTCGATTTGGGGTTTAGGTCGATTTGGGGTTTAGGGCTTGAGGGATTTAGAACTTAGGGTTCAGAATTGTATAGGGCATGGTAGGCCTGAACAACGGGTTATAAAGTTTCGTATGGGGAGATATGGGGCATCAGGGGTTCGATACACTTCAACATAAGGGGTGTAGCAACACGAAAGGGCTTTTGGGCTATATCACAGTACATACTCACTTTTGTCCGCCTAGACTTCACATAAACTCGATAAACCCTTAACCTTTGACCCTAAACCCTAAACCTAATTAAACCTCCGATGTTTCTTCCGCCGCTCCACCAAACCCCACCTTCGGCGGGCGTTGCAGTGCGAGGAACGAATTAGCAACCGGAGTCTTCTCATGGTGACCATAATAATACGCGTGGTACCAATACTACTGCTGCTTACTCATGCCACTACACAGACTCACACTAGTACGAATGCCAGTTATTCACACTAATACTCATACTCATGCTAGTACCAAGTACTAAAAGCCACTGGCAAGAGGAGCAGCAACCTTGCTCCGACAGGGCGACCCTCCTTCGGAAAGCCGGCGACGTTAGCGGGTAAACGTCCCAGCCCGAGCTGGGCGCACCGAAGCCGTGAAGCTCATGATGCTTCGAGAGCTTCGGAAGCGGCTTTTTGGCTGTTGTTGAGGCCTAGGGACTTTAGGGTGGAGTTCTTTGGGCTTAAGGCTTTAGGGCCTTCAGTTTTGGGTTTTTGCTTTGGGTACTGCGGCACTCACCATCAGAAAGCCTCTTCGACATAGTCTTCCTGTGAACACTCCATGCTGGTCTGAATCATTACTAGCGTCTCATCGACACCGCTGTCCACAGACAGAGTTCTCAAAGGTGTCGTCGGCTGCCCAGATGAGAAGGTTCGCAGTGCTTCCGAGCCAGTCGCAGTCATGTCCAGCCTGGGCAGTTCTCGCAAGCACAGTAAATAAGCATTCCATTTCCCCCTCGCCAACATACTATACCGTAAGTTCGAAGTATGTCTTCAAGAGAACAGCCAAGCAGCAGCGAGTTCAGATTCGCTGAGTGCTCTCTCTGCAGCCTCGAAGCCACCTGCTTGGCCTTCAGTTCCAAACTTGACTCGGAGAAGGATTGCGGCAGGAAGTGCACAGCCACCTGGGAGTTTCGGAAACAAGGGATGTATGGGGGCTTCATGAACAAGATATATCACATCCCCCCCCCCCCCCCCGAATTTTGGGAACCCCCCCCGCCCCGCCGCCCCCCCCGACCTGAACGAAGATGGCCTTCAGCACCTTGACGTAGGTGGCTGCCGCGTTGTAGTCTCGTGCCGCCTGCACCTTGGGATGCCGCTGAAGCTCAGTCAGGGCCACAGGCGGCGGGATCTGAAAGCCGTCCTCTGCCGTCACCGGTAGTACATTGCAGGACGAGGCGACTCGGTAGGCTTGGAGCACCCAGTCCACCATGTGTCCGGACACGAGACAGCCATGCGTGCAGACCATTACCAGTAACAAAGGGCGATAGCTGATATTGCTCGTGTCGAGGCTCCGGGTGGTTCGTTCGATTTTGTCTCTGGCCCCCAGAACTTTGGGCAAGACATTGCAGAGGTGCAAGACATGGGGAGCCATGAAGTGCCTTAAGATATGGGCTGTTGCAACAGCCTCCATGGATTCTTGGTCTGCAAGGATCAGACAGTCCGAGTCCACGACTTCGGAGGAGGGTCTGCTCGTTCCCGTCAGAAAGTTCACAACACCGGTAATCTGAGATCGCCCCAGGGGCGACTGAAGCGTGAAGGATCTCAGAGTCCTTAGCCACCTTATGGTCTCCGTGATGTCTGTTGTACTGAAGCTCCAGCTTGCAAGATCGATCTTGCTCTGAGCCATGCTCTCAAACTCATCGATGAAGGCATCAGAGGGTATGAAGAACTGAGGCAAGGCAAGGAGAGTGGCATCCAGCTGGTGCAGCCGTGCAGTAACGAGCTCCGCTACACACCAAGTCCGAGTAAGATACATGGGTGTGGCAATAACCACCAGTGCCTCAACATTCCTTAGCTGTCAGTGTGGCAACTGCCAGGGGGAGATGCTAAACCAAGAAGAACCGAAAGCAACGTTTTCCGCAGGTGCGCTGTTGACTCTGGACGAGTTTGATGTCGGCTGTACACAACAATCATGCACAGCTTTTTGGGCATACCTGGAGCTTCTAAACTGGAGCTGCTGCTTTTTTTGTCATGGCGCTCTACTCGATGTTAAGCAGGTGTCTTCAACGATCTTTGTGCCTGGTCCTTCCTCCGCATGTGTTGTGTTGCTGCAGATGATGCTAGCTTGCATTTAGGGCTGGTGTTTCGCTTCGTCTCAGCTGCGATTGAGTCTCTGGCTCAAGACCGAAAACCTTGGCTGCTCGCGAACACGGCAACAACTCTGAAAAGGGGTCCGGTACAGTTCCGCGTTGTCACTATACGCCACGCCCTCATTGTCGGTAGCACGTCACCTTTCGACATACCTCTAGTATTACAACTGTTGCTGCTGCAACTCCTCCTGCTACTGCACTGCTACCACTACTACTACTACTACTACTACTACTACTACTACTACTACCCACCCCCCCCCCCCC
>CAJNDV010000891.1:126027-145480 GCA_905221635.1 Symbiodinium sp. CCMP2456
CAGAGGTGGTTGGTAGGGGGGGTGGGGCGCCTACTACTACTACGACGACGACGACGACTACTACTACTACTACTGCTACTACTCCTGCTGCTGCTGCTTCTGCTGCTTCTGCTGCTGCTGCTTCTGCTGCTGCTGCTTCTGCTGCTACCAGTACGACGACTACTACTACCACTATAACACTACTACTGCTGCCATGAATACTGCGACCACTTCTACTATTCTACTGCCACTATTACGACGATAGCAGCCATCACTGCTGCCACCAACAGTGCTGCAAGCGCCTCACCCCCCTCCGCCCGGGGCCCTGTTTGCTCGCCGACCTCCAAGTGTACTCCAAGTGTACGAACCCATCCGAGATCTGAACCTCCAAAACACAAAGTCACGCTTCGAAACAATACAGCTTCGAAGCACTGCTCTTGGAAGACCACAGAAGTATCACCAAATCCATGTCGCCACCCATGACAACGCTCACCCTGACCACATCCAACACCACACAAATGTTGTTATTTGCAGCACCTGCCATTCAATGGTGGTTTGTCTGGCAGGCAACCAGAGGAGAGTTGACGTAGAAGTGGACTTCGGGTACAAGCACTAACAGTCACTAACACTCTTATGACTTATGAGTTACAGTTAATGTTGCGAAAACTTCCTGATTTCCGAGCATGACAGACACGTCGTTACCACTCCATACTATTTCTGGTATGCTGACGCACATACTCTCTCTCTCTCTGGCCATGAACTTGGCCGCAGTATAAGGTTTACCACAACGGTTTACAGTAGGAGCCGGAGTGATGAGAACAGGGTAGAACAGGGTTTGGGGCACAGCATTTGTCTCGCGTTTGGGACATACTCAAATGACTCAGGCTCCATTCGTGCCGAAGAAACAGCCAAGACAAATCCGTCAAATCGTCGGCGTCCAGGAAGGAGCTTGACCCTGGGCTGAAAGTAGGATTTAGGTTTTCGGCACCACGGTTTGGTGCTTCTTGCATTAGGGGTCTCTCGTCGCGGTCCTTACACGAAAGATCCTACTACTTGAGGCTTAAGACCCAACGCTCGGGGCAATGTAGTTTGGGGCTTTGCTAGGGGCCGAGGCTTTACAAGAAGTAAGTCGACAGTCAGGGACTCCTTGGACGAGGCCTAACATCCCCCAAGGTGCACAGCACCAAATCCCTAAACTCTGAAGCAAAGCTTCTTGGTGTTCACGAGCTGTGGTAGACACCCTGTTACGGTTTAGGACACGGGGTGAGGTTGGGGCCTTTACTCTTAACCTCCCAAGAAAAAGAAATAACATAGTATAATCTCGTATAGTCGAGGGCAACATATTTCAGTGTATGACATAGTAGGACCGAATACTGTCGCCCATTTTAACAAAAACACATAAGAGACAACCCTAAACCCTAAACATCCCTAAACCGTAGGAGACATCATCTAATCTAAGCTCTGCCCGAGCAGCCCCGAACTTGGAGCTCGATCTTCAGGAGCCGCGCCAAACACCCGGCTGCGCTTTTCTGGTGGGACAGGAAGTAGCGGTAGAGCTTGCCTTCGAAAGTGTCTTCATAAGGGAGCTTTATGGAGCTTGACGGGCTTCCTTAATAAGTTTAAGGGGCTGTATAAGGGGGCTTCATCAAGGAGCCTTAATATTTATAAGGGTTTTCTTATGGAATTTACTCTAGGGGTTCTACGGGGCGTCATAGGGGCTCTGTCGGGGCTCTTTAGAGGGTATAGGGTATCATGGCTTTTGGGGAGTAGAGTTCGGAGCAGACAAAGGGCCCTAGGCTCCTGGAAGCTAAACTACAATGGGCGCTTAAACTACAAGCTACTAAGAGCTTAAGAGCTGTTACCAGTGATGCCGTACCGGTTTTCATCCACAACCACAAAAACCGGGTCGGAAGACTGGAAACGAAAAATTGCTAGAATTCTCGCCAGTGAGCTGCCGTTACGTGCCAGCAGGAGCTTTGCCATCGTGTAGAAGCTTAAGCCGGTTAGGCCGAGCAGGATGGCGCATAGGGCACAAGTGCAAAGGACCATTGAGGCGACCTTGTCGACTTCAGACACGAAGAAAGAGGCCTGAAAAAGGACGATGAGAAAGATCATGTTGGCCAAGATATCAGAATAAGATGCATGTAATGTGCGCCACGGCTTGAACAAGGCCACCACGAAAAAGTTCGAGCAGATCAAAACATGTACTAGCAGCAAGCTTGCACTGGCAGAAGGTAACACTGGCGCCAGAGCGAAGAGCATATTGCGAACTAGTAGGAAAATGGCAAAAGCCTCGAGGCCCGGAGAGAAGCGCAGAACGAGGAATGAGAAGGCGACGATAAACTTCATGTCTGCCATCTGAACACGTCGCGGGAGTTCGCAGAGGACTGCCCAGGCACATAAGGACAGAAAGCCCAGTGGTAGAAGACCCAGGATGCCACCAATGATGCAAAGATGCAAGTGTACTCCGGTAAAGTTGCAGAACACGCTGGCACTGCTCTGCAAGGTCGACACCCCATTTGGATGCTCCTGGCATTGAAGTGGCTCCACCACAGCAGTACACAGCACAATAAAGAAGAGCACCGAGAGCGACCCGAGCGTCTCGAGAAGCACGTAGAGCTTTGAACTGCCTCTTCGACGCTTGCGGAGGGCGCAGGGAGTCTGCAGAAAGAGATGAGTACATGTCGGTGCCACCATAAAGGCGGCTGGTACAGCAAGAGTCTGAAGCAAAAACTGCAGCGTCGGAGTGAGCCGCGCTACGCAGGAGATTGCATGTAGCGACTTGACGAGTGCCTCCAAAGAGAGGAAGCTGAGCCAATCAAGAATCAGAAGAAAAGGTTCGCCCCAGTTCACCTCGATCTTCTGGATCACGACCAAGAGCTGCAGATAAACGACCAGCTGTGTGATGTACATGGTCACACTGAGTAACGCGCCTTGTCTTATAATATGGCGTTTTGCCTGGTAGAGAAACCAAGCATGAAGCCAGCCTGTGCTAAGAAAGATCACGAGAACTATGAACACCAAGAACACGTAGTCACCTCCACCGCATGGCTCGCAAGTCTCACCACTCGGGCGTAGTCCCGCCAGGCACATGCTGCAGGCCACGCTACTGACCTGGTTTCTTGTTCAGCAACTTGGCGAAGCTTTAGATACGAGTATCATGGTGCTGAAGAGAAAGCTAGCTTACTTCTTGCAGATCCTCATTGTGTTAACTTCAACTAAAGTAACTAAACGACAGCCGCGTCACGTCACGTCCAGCCGCACAGGTCCCAGGGGAGCCCCCGGGGCAGACTTCCACACTCCTGAACTGTTCCTTCTTAAGAATGTCCAATAAAGCACTTAACTAATACTGCAAAGTTGTTGAGAATGCACTGGTCTGGAATATTCCAGCCAAGACTCTCACATCTGAAGACGGAACCGGGATCCCCTAAACTGGAGAAGAAGCCCGGGAGCAGTTGCAGTTGGTCCGAACCTGTGCACTTTGTCCCATCACTACATACTTGGCATGCTCCATCATGGAGAAACCAGCCGGATCTGCAATGGCAGAAGCTCTCGTCAGTGGCCCCCTCTACTTCCAGCCACCTCTCCTGTCCGAGCGCCACACGACTTGTGGTCCACTGCTCACCTCCAGATCCACATTGCTGGCACTGTGTCATCCCAGAGGTGTTCGCATAACTTCCAAGTGCGCAGACTTCACACGCAGTGATCCCATTGACAGCACCAGCCCTACCGGGCTCGCAGTCAAGACATGATGTCCCTCCGGACGCGCCCTGATACGTGCCAGCAGGGCAGGATTCACATGTGTAGGTCTGCCCAGAGTCATCCACTAACGATCTAGATGCTGTCCCAGATGAACAGAATTTGCAACTGACGGCTGCAGCACGGGATCTAACAAAGCTCCCTCTCGCATCAACTAGGCCGTACCCAGGAAAGCAGCTTGTGTCCTTTCGGAGCCAATTTCTCCACCTCTGGCTGTTTGAAAGGACCCAGTGGCACGCAACCACCTCTAGCGATTGATTCTCTGTGGCCACCTTCATCAGCTGAGTTTGCACTTCAGACAAATCAAACTCCATATTCTTCACAAACTCGTAGACGTTGAAAGCCTGAAAGCGCAGCTCGCGGGCAACGAGCTTCCCAATGTAGGATCCCTGGGTCATGCTTCGCTTGTTTCCCTGTGCCCACTCACTCGCGCGGTGCCTCGGGAAGATAATTGGCTGCGGGTCCAGATGTGCAAACCGGACATCCGGTCGATACCAGTAGGTCAGGCTTCGGTGGTTGGTAAAATGGTCTATATGCAGTTGAACACTCAGCGATATTCCGATGGCGGTGGGCATCCCGTAGGCAGCTGACCAGAACATGAACGTGTCCACCAGCCACCCGAGACGATTAGATACAACTGGAATACACATCGATGTGTTGTGACGACAAGCTGGCGAAATCCAGAAGCGCCCGTCAGGACACTTGGCGTGATATCCTCCGGCAACCTGGCAGACATCCCGAGGCTCCAAGCACAGGCTGCTTACAGAAATAGCTCACAAAGGGCAAGCCACCAAACTCTGAGCTTGAGCTTGAGTGACATGCCAACCCTCCAGCTATCGACACACTCACACACTCGGGGCCCCAGTTTGCCTTGAAGTGCAACCTCAGAGCTGATTGCCATAGCAACACTTCTGAAAATATGTACCCTACAGCTTTCAACCCCGTCCATCGATACCCCTAAACCCCGAAAGCCCTAACCTGCTGCTAGCCTCGACGAGGCCGTCGAGATCACCGGTCCATTGGGCGTATGGGTTCATGGCCGTGGTATCCTGGGCTTTCTTTGAGGGTCTTCCGACAGTGCCGTCGGGATTTTTAGCACCCTAAACCTTTACCGCGTACGTCTTGTGTAAGGGTTAAGGAACCCTAAACCCGAAAACCTTAAAATCCGAAAACCTCAAACCTTAAAGCCCCAAACACTAAGTCCTACACCAGAAGCCCCAAACTTGTTTATAGTACCCTGGACAGAGCCCTGAACAAAAACCCACAGTCTCTCATCCCTGAAGATGATATAGGGGTCTTAATGGTTAGAACGGCGAAGATTCTACCAATGGCTATGCCAAACTACTATGCAAGTTTTCAGGCCCCTGTTACCTATGATGCTGAAACCGATGCCAGCGTCGGTCCAGAGCCGCCCCGTCTCGTTGCAGAAGGCGATCTCCTCTCGTGTCAGGGTAGCTTCTGCATTCTTGCGGGGTTCTGCTCAGGTTCTTGTAGGGCGCTCTGGGGTTCTGGGGTTGAGGGCTCTAGGGCCGAGAGCATAAGAGTGTGTTAGGGCCTGTTAAGGTGTTTGTTGGCTTTGTTTTGGGGCTTTGGGGCTTAAGGCGGGGAGTTAGGGTTATTGCATAAGGCTGTACTACTATACTGCCACTGCTACAGCTACAGTACCGGGCTGCTGCATAAGTCCGCCTCACTTCCACTTCTACTTCTGCTTTTACTACCACCTTGCTCATTCTACTGACCTTCCTAGTTTGCTGCCACGCAGGGAACCATTTGCCGTCTTCAGTCCTCGGCTGGCAGGTCCGTCAGCTTGTCGAAGTGTTTCTTTGCCTTACGAAAAATTTAGGGTTCCGGGACCCCTAAACCCTAAACCCTAAACCCTAAACCCTAAACCCTAAGAAGACAACTATGGGACCACCAAGCTGCATCATAGTTTGAAGTATTGTAGCTCATGTAGAACTGCAGGGTGTGCCCGGTAGCACCATAGGCTTCCTGGAGGACATCCTGCGAGACATACATTGCCTCCTCACCAGAGTAGCCCATAGTGCCGAGATCTTCCGGAGCTTTGCTCGGATGGCGTTCTCTGAAGATCTGAAACTCTGCACCATATGCCCCGATCCAGGTCTCTAGAGCTATGTGGCCCACCTCCCGGGATAGGCCGAAACCCCAAACCGTACAAAAGCCTCTGAAAACCTTGAGCCCCTAAGCCTCTTAACCCTCAAACTCCCAAGCCCTGATGCCGAAACCGCTAAACCCCCGCAGACCCTACAAACAGACGGTAACCCTCTTGGTAACACTGGTATACCCTAATTATCACCCCTATACAGTACCCCTTGAAGGAACCCTAGACCCCAAACCTCGGGCCTGCGGGGAGAGTTCGGAGCAGTTGGTGCTTTTGCAACCTGAGAGCGGCAAAGCTGCATCCAAAACCTGAGCTCTTCGGAAGGAACTTCATGGTTTAAGGGTCTATGGCTCGTCTTCAAGAACTTGCGGTATGTTCAGGGCCGTGTTTGTTAGGTGTGTTCTCTTTGCTTTATAAGGGCTTCGGGGTTTAGGAAAGGGTCGTACATGGTAGTGCGCGGCTTTACAGAGCTTCAATCGTGCCCAAGACGGCGTTTACAGAAGATTTAAGAAACTTAAACTACTTCTACTTGGAGCTGCACAGTTGGTAAATAAGATGCTTTTCTCGAATAAGTTGTTGAACAAGCGTAACATAGGCTTTTGTAGCTTAACTCGGCTCCTTAAGAAGAACCCAGCAGCCGCCAGCGGTCGGAGGTCACTGATGGAGGCTCTGTACCCCAAGACCTGCTGGTTGTTCTTAGGGTTTCGGGTTTACGGTTCAGGCGTTTATGCAAGACAAGAAGTCACCAAGGACGGTCGGGGCGACTCTACACAAAGATCACGGACTACCGGCAAAAGGAACTCCTATTTGCCACGCTGCACACGCTTGGGGGCCATGTAAGCAATGTAGGAGAAAACAAGGATGTACAAAAAAGCTTGCAACAGGTAAATGACACGTTACTGCCGAACTAGATGGACCAAAGGGCACCATTTGCACGCTTGGGTTTGGGGATGTACGGTTTAGGATTTGGGACTTCAGCGGTTTAGTTCTGCATCTACAGCCCGACCGAAAAACGGGTGAAGGCAAGCTTGCTCAGGTAACACGGAGGTCTAAATAATCCCCTATAGTATACCCCTCAGGCCATCTGAACGTCCCCGTTGGGCCGATGGACGCACTAGCTGTGAGCCGGCCTGCGATGACTCTTTCTGTCGAGCTTGTCTTTTTAAGGTTCGAGCTTGCCACAATACGAACAGCTCCTCATTCAAGCCAGACCCGTTTGGCCTCCAAGACCCTACGCTATAGTATTTAAGGCCCAGTTCGTCGCGGTGCCATGCGCTGCCACACGAAGCAGAGGCTACGACGTTTTTTAATCATCATTGGGGGGGGCGCCTCTTCAACCACAATCCTGGCGATGATGGACACGAGCTCTGCCGAAGACCACTCGAAAGCCAGGAGCTGAATCCTGGGGGCTCCCTCTTTGAAAAGGCTACCCTTCCTCCCAGGATTCAGCTTTATATGTAATGAAGGAATCCCCAAAGAATGGCCAAAGAGTACTGCTGGCTGGGACCTAGAATCACATCGAGCTCGCCGGTACTTCGTTGCAAGAACTCCCGGTCAGCTTGTGGGATTCCATCTGGCAGGCACAAATCCCCTCTGCCGACAGCGAGCAGAAGCCATGGCAGCAACTTCATCCCCGCCAGCCGCGCGTCAGGGTTAGGTTTTAGGCTTGAGGGTGTTGGGTGCAGGATCTTTCGTGAATTCGTCTGAGGCAATCCTTCACGTCGACTTGCTCATTCAGCTTGAGCTACAAATTTGCTTCAAGCAAGCTCGGCCTGTGACGATCCCACATAGGGACCGTAATTATTGGAATGGGGTGACGAGGTCTATTATATTACCATAACATTAGCAGGGACTAGCATGGAAAGCATTATTCCGATCCTGTATAAGGGTTTAGGATCCGGGATGAAGGGTTTAGTGCCCGCCTTTGCACCTTCAGAACAAGGAACAGAGGACGCACTGTATAAAAATGCCCGGCTTGGTGATGCCATTGTAGGAGAGGAATATAGGGGCCTGAATTTTCAGAATGCCCATTTTCCTATCACTATACAAAGGAACCCCAAAATAGTATTGGTAACTATTGAGGCTTCAAAATTATCGCGAATCCTGAGGCCTTACCGGGTCGTCGCATGTGTTGCTGTTAAGCTACTTGTTTCTCTTCTCAAGATTGGTAGCGTTCACGTTTGATTAGTCCCGGTTTGACCGATCGCGTTCTAGGAAGTGCACCAGTCTGCACCCCGGGGTCGCAATCAAAAACTGTTCCGCGCCAGGCTCATTTTCGTATACCTGCACCTCTATGACTAGTCTCTGGCCGCTCCCGACACCCAGACCTCCCATCACTCCCAACACACCCATCGAGCAGAGCCTGTTTCCGGACCCAGGTTGTTCCCGTTCTCGGCATGTGGGGGACGCGGAGGTCGGGGGCGGGAAGGGGTGGCTTACTCATCGAAACCCATCAAGACCCCACATTAGCGCTCCCACTTCATATCGTGCATGTATAATTGCCTTGCCTTGCCCACCGGCCTTGGCCGTGCTTGACATTTGTCCGAGCGTAAGTGTGATATGTGCATGACTTTGCTTCAAGGTGCGCTTTCGGTCGTTTATTTGTGTGCTTCTGCAACTGACATTTACCTGTGTGGCCTCCCCCGTATGATCTACACCTCCCGCCTCGGGGACTCTTCATCACATCTCTCTCTCCAAGCTTCTCCTCTAAGTACTCTACAAATCCGACGCCATATGGGGGTTTCCGAAAATAGGGGACCTTATTATAATACCCCAAATAGGAGGATCCTCATTATAAGGACCCCAAAAGAAAGTACCCCGTATGTCAATTCGACTCTAGAGCTGGTTCTGTTAAACGGATCTCTGAACTAGCCGTTCTTTTCTCCATGCGAAGTAGAAGAACTTATCTTTCCGCGAGATCTCTGCTTTCATAGAAAAACGTAAGAAGGCTCCCAGTAAGCTGCTCCCCTTGACCCTGCATTTTAGCCGCCGTGCGATGTTGTGCATCGCTATGTCGGAAGGCAGTACTCAGCAGGAACCCTATTGATTCTGGGACAGCTATTAGTGCACATGCCATTGCCATTGCTTTTGCCGCTGCTTCTTGCCAAGGCTACTCTGACTACGAAAAACAACAACCCGTACGACTTTTAGGACCATGGGTCGCAAAGCCCATATAGTAGAACACACTAGCACTGAACCCGAACCAGCCCCAAAACTCGAATGTTGAAATGTCAAAACAGAATCCGCGAAAACTCTGAAAATTGTACTATAATACGTCTTCAAACCCGATTCTAATAATTACTGAAGCCCCTATATTACCTCAGATTTAGGGGTGTTTAGGGTTTAGCGACACCATAAACACCCCCGTGCAAAAAAGCTTTGTATATAAAAGGGAGACCACCCCCCTAACTGGAAACTCTAGGCCCAAGTAGTTCTTCCGAGCACCGTACACTGCCTTCACTTCCAATGCCTGCGGGAGCTCAGGCGGTATGGGGTGGTTTCAGGGTGGCTTGAAGTGTCTTATGGCTTTATGTTTAGGGCTTTAGGGGTTTGAAGATGTAAGGCTCTTGCAGGCTTTCGGAAAGGTCTTGGGATTTAGTATAAGGGCCTTGGTTGTCCAATATGAAATCACAATATAACTAAGAATCAGAAACCCTACGGAGTAATACTGCTAATTTTCAGGCCTCCATGTTCTTAGTACTGCATCATGACGGTACCAGTACCTTGTTCCCCAGGCCCCCGCTAGGCCCAGCAGCCTGAACGGCGGTTGCAGCAGTAAATCGTGATCAAGGTGGTTTCATGAGAACGACGGCCCTGGCAAGTTTCTTGATACTGGTGCCAGTAGCAGCAGGACAATCGCAAGGCCATAGTCAGCAGTAGTAGAGCAGTAGTAGTAGTAGTAGTAGGAGGAGGAGGAGAAGTAGTATCATCTAGGGCTATGGCAACCATCACGGTCTTAACAACTGTGCTGCCGCTGGAGACCGAGAAGAGCAGCATAGAGAACAAGCGGCAGCATTGTGCTTATGCTGCTCTTACCTCCTGCCAGCATGGTGGCTTGAAAGTACTGTCAGCATTGCTATGCTGTTGCCTTTACATAGCCTTGTAACTGCCACATTTTACCTCCTAACACTCGGCCTTGCAACGCAGGCACATTCATGTGTTTTGGGGCTTCAGGCTGGTAGTGTTCAGGAATGGGGCTTCCGGGTTCAGGGCTTGGGGCGCGGAGGCAAACATCCAGGGGCAACAAGCTCTCACTTTTATACACCAAGTTTCTTGCAAGGTCAGGTGAGCAGCTATGTACGAAGTGGCCCACGTCCACTGATTTGTTTACGAAGCTCTTGCAATCCATAAGGCTGGCTTTGGAGGCTTCAAAAAGCATCGCGTAGACAGGAAAAAGACTGTTTTGGGTTTGGGCCTATAGGGTTTCAGGGTTAGGCATTGTGTCCATGAAAAATTGCCCATATCTCGAAGCCAGACAGACCAACCCCCGTGTCTCTCACAAGGCAGCAGGATGTATAACAGCAGCATTCCACAATAACACGGGGTTTGGGTGCAGGTGCCTTTTAGGCACGTCAGGATAATGTAAGCATCCAAAATCAGAGTCTCCAACTTTCGCTAGAGTTCCTCGATGTGAACCGAGGCAGCAGAGAGGGTCTGAATTGTGAGATACAGCTGGCCTTGAACATGGCCATGGCAAGGCAAATTGGAAAGCCTTACCGCTCTGCGCACGACGCTTTTGTACATGGGTGTCCAGATTGAGCGTCAAAATCGGCGCTGAGCTACAAGATTTCACAAGCTGCTAGCCGGGCCAGCTGAGTATATGTACAAGCTGCAGGATCAAGGCTGCGGGCGCACGTCAAGAATCTCAATTCCGACTGTCAAGCTTCCGTTGCCCTTGTCCACCTGGGAGAAGAGTCAGCATGAATGAGCCCAACGCTGAGACCACTGTGAGTAAAGATCTCAACTTTACCAAGCCCGCCCGAACCCTTAGCCCTGAAACCCCAGAACCCTAAATAATAAAGCCTCAACCCGAGCAAAAGGATCGCAACCCTAAACCTCTAGACCCTAAAAGCCAAAGCCCCAATTTCTTAAACGCCTTAAAGGAAAACTGCACCCCGTAAACTCCTCCAACACCCCCCTAAACCCTTACAAACCCCCTAAGACCTCTAAACCCTAACCCCCGCTTCAAAAAACAAACAATAATAATGATAATAGTAACAATAATGATAATGATAATGATAATAATGATAACGTTAATCATAATAATCATTATCATAATCATAATCATAATAATAAAATATTAATGACAATAATATAACAATAACAACAATATTACAAAAATAAGAATAAGAATAAGAATAAGAATCAACCCCATGTTCCCCCAATCCTCCCGCCTGCTTCAACCAATCCACGCCCAAGTCCTCGAGCCCATGGATCGCTTGCTCGGAGAAGTCATAGACCAAGGGCCCAGCGCGAACCTGGCTTTGTTGTGGCTTTCCTTTGAGGGTTCTATAAGGGTTACTATCAACTTTAGGCCTTAGGGTTGAGGAACTGGAAGAGAAGAATAAGAGGGATCTACAGTACCTCTAATAGGGTTTAGTATGGTAACTTCAGTGAAACGCCTCAAAAGGAACCCGGCTGTTTTACACAGGGGGGCCTCAAGAAGGCTAGAAGGCGGTGTTCAATCAGGTTGCTGGCTTTCTGAAAGAATTTGCTTTATGAGGGCTGCCGATCAGGCTATCCGGGCTGCTTGAAGAGATTGTGAGTGGTTTTTTTTCGCAGAGAATCGGATATCTCGCGAGATTTGGTTAAGTGGGCTTCCGTGGTTTTAAGGTTTGGGCTTCCATTGCTGAGCCTGTCCCACGAGGAGGTTCACGGTCATCACGGTGGCACACTGGAGGCAGTCTGCCTTTAGCTTCAGTGAGCCGTGAAGCGGGCCCTTCTTGATCATCTGGGTGTAGAGGCCCTTGCGCTCACCTCTGATGGATTTATCAGGGCTTGGAGCTGCATGCGTTTCTAAAAGGGGGTTTTACGGGGCGTCGAGACACTTAAGTCCGCTTGCCACAATAAGGAAGGCATCTTATCGACTACCGTGCTCTTGCACACACAAAACGAAACCCTAAACCCTGATCAATGGTGCTGGCAAGTTAAGGGAGGCTCCTTAAGAAAAGCTGAGTCACTGCTCCGGGCATTCTTCATGGTCTCCCGTCCATCAGGAAACACCTAGGTTGGAAGGACCTTAATCATTAGAATAGGGTTCTGGGGGTATCGTATACCAGTTGCACTACGGAACACTAAGGAATGGTATAGCAACCCCTTCAAAGTGAGGATGCCCTTTGTCGTTTTCAGCTTCAGAGAGGAAGAAACCCTTCAAAACAAACAAATGCAGAAGGCTACCGAAAGTGGGCATCTTCAGCCTAGATGCCATTAGACGAAGATTGGGTAGGCCAAGAGCTGCGAAGGGAGGTGAAACCAGTGGCCTTCCCATGCTGGCTTGGAGCTTTCCATTGAGGTCGTCAATTCTCCACTCAACGCGTGTGCACATGGAGCCGGCATAGTCAACGCCAAAGATCTTGATGCCAGGTGGCAAGTCTAGTTCGGTTGCAACGGGCACGACGGATTTGGCCACCCTAGGGCCTGCGAGTGATTGCTCGGCTGCTAGCCCGGGGGGCGGCTGAAAGCGCTTGGGGGCTTCTTCTTGCCATGGGCTGGGGTCAACGGTGGCAAACTGCTCGATCATCGTGGAAAGGTGTGGGGGCAACTCCAAGGGCTCGTCGCCCGCAAGTGGTTTGTCGTACTTGTTGATGATGGGTTCTGGCAGAGGGACTCGGAGCGGCGAGGCCCATGACGAGGCGGGCATCGCGCGCATCGGCATCGAGGGACCCGGCGGCGGCATCGCCTCTGGGAGGTGTTGGGGGAGTTGGGACATTGGCCACGGGGAGCTCATGGAGGTGGTCTCGTTCCACGGTCTCGGCTCTGCGTCCTCGCTCCATGCGTGGGCGTAGCCGGTGGGACCACCCGGTGCCGCTAACTGGGCATCTAGCCCTGAGAGGTACATCTTCTTCGTGTCACCACTCCACTCCTCGGCATGCCGGGCTTGAGAAATGGAGGCATGCAGGAAGCTCCCGAGCCGCGGCAGACTCGTCTAAACCCACCAGCCTAGCAAAAACATCACGCAGCTCTTAGCCTGTAGCCTTGCACAAATCTCCGCTGATCCCAGCTTTAAACTCTGAAGCACGCTGCAACAACATATGCGAGTCTCGAAATCACACAGAAGAAGAAGTAGGATCAATCAAGACAACACAACCGCAACGAAAACATAAACACGACGACGAGAACGACGACGACGCGAGCGCAGAAGCAGGAGGAGGAGGCTTAGGTGATGCTGGGCGCCGACACGACAGCCATCACAACCACCACCACCACCACCACCACAACCACCACCACCACCACCAGCGCCAAGACCGCTCTCACCGGCTACATGACGCTTCCCCGGTAACTCTGGTACTGTCTCCAGCGCCACCGTCACAAACCCAGCACGGGCACCGACGATAAGTAGAACAGCAGCGCGACCGGCAGTTCAACGAAACACGAAGACAGAAAGAGCAAACAACTAAGACCACCAAAACGAACAAGCACCAACGACTGCCACCAAAAGAGTGCGAAGTACAGGGACGTGAAACATCGCGACAGCCAGGCAAGAAAAAAGACGACATCAACAAAGCTTCAGCAACAGCACAAGCACCCCCAGCTGCTGAACCCTAAACCCCATTTTCCAAACCCTAGACCACGCACACACAAGAGATGACAGTGTGGAAATTAATAAAAACCTCACGTCACACAAGCCCGAACGCCAGCACCAACGAGAGCACTGACAGAACCACCCAACAAGCTCAAAACCAAAGAAAACAACGGCAACCATCAAAAAACTACGAGAACCAGCACCAGCCAAAACCGGCACACACACACACATTCATTCGATAACTATATAAATATATACATACATACATATATATATATATATACAGGTTAGAGAGAAAAGTCATGACAAGAAGAAGAACGGTTGAAGCTGAGGCCGGGTCCGACCATCCCTCCGGGTTTCCGGCGAGGGACTCGGAGATGGAGATGGTGAGCATCTCCTCCTCTTCTCGCCCCAAGGTAAGAGGAGGGGCTCTTAGGGCTTGGGGCTTCGGGGTTGTGAGGGGTTGAGGGTTTAGGGTTTAGGGTTTAGGGTTTGGGCTTAGGGTTTGGGGCTTCGGGTTGAGGGGTTGAGGGTTTAGGGCGGCTCCAGACGGGTTCCGGTAAAATAGCTGCGCAAGGGGTTCATACAAGCTTCGTCCCGGTCTTGGAGCCTCCTGGGACTTAGAGTAAATGAACCCCTCCCCCTCCTCTTCTCCCTCCCCTCCCCCACCCAACCCCCTTATCCGCCACACACCGCTCACCCCACCCCCTACCCCTCCCCTTCCTCGCCCCCGCCCTCCCACCCCGCCCCGTTTGATCAGCACTCGGTTTCAGCAGTTCCCCCTCCTTGGGGTAAGGTTCAGAGCTTCAGGGTTTACGATTTAGGGCTTTGGGGGGGAGGGGGTTGAGGGTTTTGGCTTCGGCGTTTCGGGTTTGGGGCACTCCTCAAAGGCTGAGGGGGCTCAGCGAGTGCTTTGACAGGGGCTCTTCGGAGCTTTCGTAGTAGGGTTTCATTGGGGCCCTACCGGGTGTGTGTTGAAACATGGGACTTAAGAGCTCGGCTCATGTGGGGGCCCCGAAAGAAGGTACCCGTGGCTTTCGAACAACCATCCAGGAACCAGTAAACAACCCTCGTCACCTGCCACCACAATCACTCGAGAAGGACCCAAAAGCAATGACACCTCATGATTAGGGTGTTGTGTAGGGTGTAGGGTGTTGTGTAGGGTGTAGGGCACCCTCTATAAACCCTAAACCCTCAAAAAACTCCAACTTGCTCGCAAGTGGCGATCTGCAGACCTGATGCCAAATCCTCCAAGTAAACGTAACTAGGACCCTTGTAATCCTTACCAAAGACTTTAGGGTAGGGCATGGGGAGTTTTAGGGCTTAGGGGCTAGGGTTTGGGGAGCCGGGCTTTTAAGGCTTAAGGTTCGGATTTGAACGTGGGGGGGTTACGGTCTGGGGGTGCAGGTTTAAGGTTTGGGGTCGGTGTTTAGGGTGTTCAAAAGTGTAGGGGTTGTGATTCAGGGTTTCGATTCAAGGCCTTGGTGTTTACGGCTTCAGGCCTTAGGGTTTGATGGTCTTGATGTTGACATGATGGCCTCTGGTGAGCTATGCCTACTATTTGATTGTCTAGGTTCATTCATATTATTTGAACCCCCAAAGCGCAAGAGCGGCCGTCCTTCGTGCGGCCCGTTTCGCCCCGTTTTGCCCCGTCTTCGGGGCCCGGGGAAAGACTACGGGTCTTTGCAGTGATCCCACGCTGCAGCAAGCATCAAGGGTACTTGGAGGTTCATGGGTAGTTATAAGTGGGGTTATAGGTAGGGTAACTATAATTATAACCCATATTAGGGGACTTATAACCCCACTTATAACTACCCATGAACCTCCAAGTAGCTGGCAATGCATGCAACAGCGATGCACAGCGCGGTTTCGGGGGTCAGGGCCACTGAAGGCGTGCAGGTAGGATGTCTACGATTCACGACGATCCCCCGCCTCTCCTAGGCAAACCCAACTGCGGGAAGCCTTGTATCTTTTCGGGGGGCAGCCATGGCTTCAATCTCTAGGTCCTCAGGTTCACCTAGACGTGTGGCAGACTACGTGTGGTTGAGTAAACAGCGATGTCCGACAACCATGATCCCTGCTGCTGCACTGCCACTGCTCTTGCTGCCGCAACTACCACTACCACTACCACTACTGCTGCTGCTACTACTGCTACAACGACTACCTCTACTAAAAACCTAATACTGACAATAATCATCTTCATCACCATCATCAGAACACATCAACACAACCACTACCACAACTACGAGGACGACGGCGACGACGACGACGACAACCACCACCACGACGACGACAACGACGACGACGACAACAACCACGACGACGAGGACCACCACGACGACGCCCACGCCGACGACGAGTCTTACTCGGTCCTGCTCCTGTTCTTGCCAGCACCATGGTTCTGCTACTGTGGTGCTTCTGCTACGTTGAGTAGAACGGTAGTGGTGATGATGCTGGTTCCTACTCGTGTGTAATTGCACTTAGCCCAAGCTTCGCGGCTGCGGCATCAACACCTGGCAGAGTGACTTAACGACCCTAAGATCAACTCACCAACAGAAACCCCGCTTCGAAGCAACTCATCTGAGCGATACGAGAATAATCGGGATCTGGATAGTGAGACGAAGCCTCTCGGGGGGTGTCGGACTGAAGACGCACTCTGTCGACATGATTCCGCAATTGCGTGAGGGGGGGGGGGCGTCTCGAAAGCATAGCCGCCGGCACCCCCCAGTTTAGAGAACAGCAGACCTAAACCATAAACCTTAAATCCTAAATCCGCAAACCCCATTTGATTCTTTTTTTGTCCAGGTCCAGCCGAGAAAGACGATCCAAACCTCAGCAATTGTTGCACGCGGGGGATCGGATCGGGGTGACTTTGTATAGAGTTTAGCTGTAGAACAAAGGCTACTCTTTCAAAACCATCTGACGGTGACGCTGGCGCTACTCTCTGAGCCCACCGATCCCCGAAAGAACTGCAAGTGCGGAGAGCTCAATAGTACTCAATGGTAGTCACGGTAAGAAATGGCAATGGCAGCAGCGACAGCAGAAATAGCAGCAGCAGCAAGAGCAGCAGCAATAGTGGCAGCTGGCTGTTGCCGTTGCAGTTGCTGTGGCTGTTCCTGTTGCTTCTGTGTTTGTTGCTGCTGCTGTTGGAGCAGTAGCTCTGGCGGCAGTAGCAGCAGAAGAAGTAGCAATGCTGCACGTCAACCCCAAACTCTAAAAACTCTAACTCTGATCACCTAACCTCCGAAATCCCTAAGTTCTAAAGCCCCAAACACAACCTCAAACTCCTAAACCATTTCACAAAACCTGCAAAATCCTTGCAAAACCCGACAAGCCCTGTAACAATGGAGAATCCGTCGAGATCATGTCAACCCTTACAAAACCGCGGGCCCCTGGCGGTTCCAGAGCTCCTCGTCGCTCAAGGGCCCGGTCCAGTTTCCGGGAGGCCGCGTGGGCGACGCGGCCTCCAGACTGTGTTGTTAGGGGCCTTCTGGGGTTTCGGGTTTAGGGTTTAGGGATTTAGGGTGGTTTAGGGTATTTGTTTTTTATTGGCTTCTATCGGGATTTGGAAATCTTTTATAGAGTTGTTAACGGGTGCTATACGATTAAGAGTTGTCTGGGGCTTGATTACAGGGTGCATAAGGATCTATCTGCATCTGTACATATCTATCTATATCTATACCTATATCTAGACCTGTAGGACCTTTATCTATTTCTATCCCTATATCGGTATCTGGACCTATGTGCACACATATGCACGTGTATAGACACACACATATCTACATATATACACACACACAACATATACATATATATATATATATATATATGGGATGTAGACAGAGAAGATCCGCATGGTCAGAAGCATTCCTCACCCAGAGGCCCGAGACCTCTTTTAAATCTGGGTGTAGACTCTAGAAGAACAGAGAACAAGTATATAGGGACCTTACTTAGACAAGTATTTTGGGGGTAACATAGTTTTTGTCGGGACGGCAAGGGGATACTACTACTGACCCGTGCCTTGACCACGTCGTTCTGCCGCCTTCTGGGCAGGGCTTCCTGCGCTGGCGCGGGCTCGCGGGTGTCACCCGCACCACTACGCGGCCTTGGCGAGGCACTCACAAAGGATGCGGGGAGTAGCAAGCAAGGTAGCTAGGCTGAGAAAACCCTCTCTACACACTGCTGCGGACAGCTGCAATGACCATCCTAAGTGCCCGGCAATGGCGAGCGCTGCTTCTGTCTCCGTGGACTTCGACGTCGCTCGGCACTTCTGCTGATGTCTTTGCGGTGGCGCTTCCGGCTGTCGTGTCGCTTGCGGTCACGGTGCCGCACGGCTTGGTGAGCATCGGCGCTGTGGCTTCGCCTGTCATGTCGCAGCTTAGTCAGTCTTCTATGGATATCAGGATCAAGACTTTCGGGCTTATCGGCTTAAGAATCAGTGAGCACCAGTGTAGGCGACTTTACAGCAGGGTCCATTCGGAATTACAAACACACCTGGTATCTAGACAACGACCCGGGTTGATGTATTCAGAAGAGTTGTGTAGGAACAGCGTTCCAGAAGGTAACTTGAGCGACGTCGTCTCGCCTCTTCCAAATTACAGTAGGAGACCTCTCATCGGGATAACGTCGTAACAAACACTTGAACTATTAACCCCAAAACCCTGGAAATCCCACACCCGAAACCCCAGACGTGTAAACTCGAAACCGAAACGCGTGAACCGCTAAACCCTGCACCCAACCTAAACCCTTAAATCCCAAATCCAAAACGAGGAAGACAGAGACTCGCAAACCCTAGAACTGCGGAACCTACAGTCGTGAGATGCCTGCCCTACCTGAACCCACTTGTGTCTGTGTGTGTAGGATCTCCATAATTCCAACATGAAGGCCATGTTGCGCATGGTAGGTTAACCCAAATTCAAGATTGCTGAAAACAACGGACCTTGAACGAAATACCTAAAACTTGAGAACCTTAAACCTGAAAAGCCCAAACCAAAGCGCTCATCATGTTACTGCCGATGGTGGTATCCATCGTATTCTCGGAAAAACCCCTACACCCTAAACCCTACAATACCACATCCAGAAAAACCCCAACAAAAACCGCCACAAAAACGTCATGATGCTGAGAACCGACCCTAAAAGCTCCCTGCTCTCGGAAAACCCAGCCCTAAACCCTAAACCCCCCTAAACCCCTAAACCCCTAAACTGCCGAGAGCGCCGCTGACCATTTACATGGGCGCTCGAGGCGCCGACCGAGGCCCCCGGCGGAGCGTCCCGTCAGAACGGTGAGGGAGGGGAAATCCGGGACTGTAGTGAGCCCAGGAGCGGCTCAAGGGGGCGACCTCGCCAATTTTTGTTTTCCCTGCCTGAAAGTTTTTTTGCGTCCTTCCACCATGTTGTTTCAAGGCTTTGACGGGCCTGGAAGGGGTGTCTGGGGCCCCAGTCTGGCAGATTTCAGGGACCTAGAAGCCACCTGGCCGGTCCAAGGGGGCGACCTTGCCTGGTTTGGCTGGCTCTGCGAGCAACCTTACTGGGTGCGAGAGGTGAATTGTTTGTTGGGAACCCTTGCTTCTCGTCGAGCGGCCGGCACAGGCCACGAGGACCCACAACCCGACACTAATCCATCGCAGCTGTGTTTGCTGTCAAACGCGCATTTTATGCTCCGCGAAGGGAAGAAGAGAGCAGGAAAGCCCCCCTTGAGGGGGGTTTGGGGGGTGAACCCTAAACCCTAATTGAGAGTAGTAGGGGTGGTTGGGGCGGGACTACATGCTGACGCAAGTGCGCGATTAGTGGGTGCGCCCCTATTCCTAAAGTAAAAGGCGCACCCACCGCGCACACACTGTCTACAAACCCTAAAC